>JAUNZM010002080.1:0-58761 GCA_033459285.1 Clamator glandarius | reverse complement strand
TAGAGCTCCCCAGGACCCTTCTAAAATACCCCAGACTCTTCTAGAGGCCTCCAGGGCCACTCTAGTGGTCCCCAGACCCTTCTAGAGCCCACAAGGACCATTCTAAAAGCCCCCAGACCCTTCTAAAGGCCCCTAGGGCACCTCTAATGGTCCCCAGACCCTTCTAGAGCCCCAAGGACCCTTCTAAATGCCCCCAGACCTTTCTAGAGGCCCCCAGGATCCTTCTAAAATCCCCCAGACCCTTCTAGAGCCCCCCAGGACACTTCTAAATGCCCCCAGACCCTTCTAGAGCCCCCCAGGACCATTCTAAAAGCCCTCAGACCCTTCTAGATGCGCCCAGGACCTTTCTAAAAGACCCCAGACCATTCTAGAGCCCCCCAGGACTCTTCTAAAAGCCCCCAGACCCTTCTAGAGAAGTCCAGGGCCCTTCTAAAAGCACCCAGACCCTTCTAGAGCTCCCCAGGACCCTTCTAAAATCCCTCAGACCCTTCTAGAGCCCCCCAGGATCCTTCTAAAATCCCCCAGACCCTTCTAGAACCAATCCAGGACCATTCTAAAACCACCCAGACCGTTCCAGACCCTCCCCGGATCCTTCTAAAAGCACCCAGACCCTTCTAGAACCTCCCAGGACCCTTCTAAAATCCATCAGACCATTCTAGAGCCTCCCAGGACCCTTCTAAAAGCCCCCAGATCCTTCTAGAGACCCGCAGGACCCTTCTAAAAGCCTCCAGACCCTTCTAGAGCAACCCAGGACCCTTCTAAAAGCCACCAGACCCTTCTAGAAATTCCACGTATCCTTCTAAAAGCCCCCAGACCCATCTAGATCCCCCCAGGACCCTTCTAAAAGCCTCTAGTCCCTTCTAGAGGCCACCAGGACCGTTCTGAATGCCCCCAGACCCTTCTAGAGCGCTCCAGGACCCTTCTAAAAGCCTCCAGACCCTTCTACATGCCCCCAAGACCCTTCTGAAAGCCCCCAGACCCTTATAGAGCTCCCCAAGACCCTTCCAAATACACCCAGACATTTCTAGCGACCCCCAGTATCATTCTGAATGTCCCAGACCCTTCTAGAGCTACCCAGGACTCTTCTAAAAGGCCCCAGAGCCTTCTAGAGCCCCCCAGGAATCGTCTAAAAGACCCCAGACCCTTCTAGAGCTCCACAGGACCCTTCTAAATGCCCCAGACCCTTCTAGACCCTAACCGGATCCTTCTAAAAGCACCCAGACCCTACTAGAGCCTCCCCGGAAACTTCTACAACTCCTCAGACACTTCTAGAGGCCCCCAGGACCCTTCTAAAAGCACCCAGAGATTTCTAGATGCACCCAGGACCATTCTAAAAGCTCTCACACCCTTCTAGAGCCCCCCAGGACCCTTCTAAAAGCCGCCAGACCCTTCTAGAGCCCCACAGGACCCTTCTAAAAGCCCCCAGACCCTTCTAGAGACACGCAGGACGTTCTAAATGCCCCCAGACCCTTCTAGAGTCTCCCAGGACCCTTCTAAAAGCCCCCAGAGCATTCTAGATCTCCCCAGGACCCTTCTAAAAGCATCCAGACCCTTCTAGAGAACCCCAGGACCCTTATAAAAGCCCCCAGAGCCTTCTAGATGCCCCCAGGACCCTTCTGAAAGCCCCCACACCATTCTAGAGCCACACCGGAACCTTCTAAAAGCCTCCAGACCCTTCTAGAGCCCCCAGGACCCTTCTAAAAGCCCCTAGACCCTTCTAGAGGCCCCAGGACTCTTCTAAAAGCCGCCAGACCCTTCTAGAGGCCCCCAGGACTCTTCTAAATGCCCCCAGACCCTTCTAGAGGCCCCCTGGACCCTTCTAAAAGCCTCCAGACATTTGTAGAGCCCCCCAGGACCCTACTAAATGCACCCAGACCAATCTAGACCCTCTCTGGATCCTTCTAAAAGCACCCAGACCCATCTGGATCCTCCCAGGACCCTTCTAAAAGACTCCAGACCCTTCTAGATGCGCCCAGGACCCTTCTAAAAGCTTCCAGACCCTTCTAGAGGCCCCCAGGACCCTTCTGAAAACACCCAGACCCTTCTAGAGCCCACCAGGACCCTTCTAAATGTCCCCAGACCCTTCTAGAGCCGCCCAGGGCCCCTCTAAAAGCTTCCAGACCCTTCTAGAGGCCCCCAGGACCCTTCTGAATGCCCCCAGACCCTTCTAGAGCCCCCCAGGACCCTTCTAAAAGACTCCAGACCCTTCTACAGCCCCCCAGGACCCTTCTGAAAGCCCCCAGACCCTTCTAGAGCTACCCAGGACCCTTCTAAAATCCCCCAGACGCTTCTAGAGCCCCTTAGGACCCTTCTAAAAGCACCCAGACCCTTCTAGAGCCCCCTAGGCCCCTTCTAAAACCACCCTGACCCTTCTAGAGCCCCACAGGACCCTTCTAAAAGCCTCCAGACCCTTCTAGACCCTCCCTGGATCATTCTAAAAGCACCCAGACCCTTCTAGAGCCTCCCAGGACCCTTCTAAAATCCCTCAGACAATTCTAGAGGCCCCCAGGACCCTTCTAAAAGCCCCCAGAGCCTTCTAGATGCCCCCAGGAACCTTCTAAAAGCCCTCACACCCTTCTAGAGCCCAACAGGACTATCCTAAAACCCCCCGACCCTTCTAGAGCCCCCCAGGACACTTCTAAAAGCACCCAGACCCTTCTAGAGACCCGCAGGACCCATCTGAAAGCCCCCAGACCCTTCTAGAGCCCCCCAGGACCCTTCTAAAAGACTCCAGACCCTTCTACAGCCCTCCAGGACCCTTCTGAAAGCCCCCAGACCTTTCTAGAGCTACCCAGAACCCTTCTAAAAGACCCCAGACCCTTCTAGAGCTCTCCAGGACCCTTCTAATATCCCCCAGACCCTTCTAGATGCCCCCAAGGCCCCTCTAATGATACTCAGACCCTTCTAGAGCCCCCAAGGACCCTTCTAACAGGACCCAGACCCTTCTAGAGACCCGCAGGACAATTCTAAAAGCCCCCAGACCCTTCTACAGCCTCCCGGGACCCTTCTAAAAGACCCCAGACCCTTCTAGAGCTCCCCAGGACCATTCTAAAAGCACCCAGACCCTTCTAGAGTCCCCCAGGACCCTATAAAAGCCTCCAGACCCTTCTTCAGGCACCCAGGACCCTTCCAAAATACCCCAGACCCTTCTAGAGCCACAAAAGACCCTTCTCAAAGAACCCAGACCCTTTGAGAGCCCGCCAGGACACTTCTATAAGCCCCCAGACCCTTCTAGAGGACCCCAAGGCCCATCTTAAGGACCCCCGTCTCTCTTAGAAGGGTCTCGGGGCTTTTAGAAGGGCCCTGGGGGGCTCTAGAATGGTCTGGGGGCTTTTAGAAGGGTCCTGGGGTTCTCTAGAAGGGTCTGGGGGCTTTTGAAAGTATCCTGGTGGCCGCTAGAATGGTGTGGGATATATCAGAGGGGTCCGGGTATTATCTAGAAGGGTCTGGGGGCTTTTAGAAGGGTCCTGGAAGGCTCTAGAAGGGTCTGGGGACTTTTAGAAGGGTCCGGGGGGCCTCTAGAAGGGTCTGGAGGCTTCTAGAACGGTCCTGCGAGGCTCTAGAAGGGTCCGGGGGCTTTTAGAGGGGTCCTGCGAGGCTCTAGAAGGGTCTGGGGGCTTTTAGAATGATCCGGGGAGGGTCTAGAAGGGTCTGGGGGCCTTTAGAAGGGTCCTGGGGGTCTCTAGAAGGGTCTGAGGGCTTTTAGAATGATCCGGAAAGGGTCTAGAAGAGTCTGGGGGCCTTTAGAATGGTCCTTGGGCTCTCTAGAAGGGTCTGGGTGCTTTTAGAAGGGTCCTGGGAGGTTCTAGAAGGGTTTGGGGGCTTTTAGAATGGTCCTGGGTGGCTCTAGAAGGTTCTGGTTGCTTTTCGAACGGTCCTGGCTTATCTAGAAGGGTCTGGGGGCATTTAGAAGGGTCCTGGGTGTCTCTAGAAGGGTCTGGGTGCTTTTAGAATGGTCCTGGGGGGCTCTAGAAGGGTCTGGTGGCTTTTAGAAGGGTCCTGGGTGGATCTAGAAGGTTCTGTAGGCTTTCAGAAGGGTCATGGGGGTCTCTAGAATGGTCTGGGGGCTTTTAGAAGGGTCCTGGGGAGCCCTAGAAGGGTCTGGGTTCTTTTAGAAGGGTCCTGGGATGCTCTAGAAGGTTCTTGGGGCTTTCAGAAGGGTCCTGGGGGCCTCTATAAGGGTCTGGGTGCTTTTAGAAGGGTCCTTGGAGGCTCTAGAAGGGTCTTGGTGCTTTTAGAAGGGTCCTGGAGGGCTCTAGAAGGTTCTGGGTGCTTTCAGAAAGGTCCAGGGGGCCTCTAGAAGGGTCTGGTTGCTTTTAGAATGGTCCGGGGGGGATCTAGAATGGTCTGGGGACTTTTAGAAGGGTCCTGGTGTGCTCTAGAATGGACGGGGTGCCTTAAGAGGGAACTGGGGACCTCTAGATTGGTCTGGGGGCTTTTAGAAGGGTCCTGGGGGCCTCTAGAAGGGTCTGGGGGCATTTAGATGGGTCATAGGGGGCTCTAGAAGGGTCAGGGGGCTTTTAGAAGGGTCCTGGGGGGCTCTAGAAGGGTCTGGGGGCTTTTAGAATGATCCGGGGACGGTTTAGAAGGGTCTGGATGCTTTTTGAAGGATCCTAGGGGGCTCTAGAAGGGTCTGAGGGCGTTTAGAAGGATCCGGGGAGTGTCTAGAAGGGTCTGGGGGCTTTTAGAAGGGTCCTGGGAGGCTCTAGAAGGGTCTGGGTGCTTTTAGAAAGGTCCTGGGGGGCTCTAGAAGGGTCTAGAGGCTTTTAGACGAGTCCTGGGGGCCTCTAGAAGGGTCTGGGGGCTTTTAGAAGGGCCCTGGGTGGATCTAGATTGGTCTGGGGGCTTGTAGAAGGGTCCTGGGGGGCTCTAGAAGGGTCTGGGGGCTTGTAGAATGGTCCTGGGGGGACTCTAGAAGGGTGTGGTGGCTTTTAGAAGGGTCCTGGGGGCCTCTAGAAGGGTCTGGGGGCTTTTAGAAGGGTCCTTGGGGGCTCTAGAAGGGTCTGGGTGCTTGTAGAAAGGTCCTGGTAGGCTCTAGAAGGGTCTGGGGGCTTTTAGAAGGGTCCTGGGGTGCTCTAGAATGGTCTGGGTGCTTTTAGAAGGGTCCTGGGAGGCTCTAGAAGGGTCTGGGTGCTTTTAGAAGGGTCCTGGGTGGCTCTAGAATGGTCTGGGGGCTTTTAGAAGGGTCCTGGGAGAATCTAGAAGAGTCTGGGGGCTTTTAGAAGGATCCTGGGAGGCTCTAGAAGGGTCTGGGGGCTTTTAGAATGGTACTGGGATGCTCTAGAAGGGTCTTGGTGCTTTTAGAAGGGTCCTGAAGGGCTCTAGAAGGTTCTGGGTGCTTTCAGAAAGGTCCAGGGGGCCTCTAGAAGGGTCTGGTTGCTTTTAGAATGGTCCGGGGGGGATCTAGAATGGTCTGGGGACTTTTAGAAGGGTCCTGGGGTGCTCTAGAAGGGACTGGGTTCTTTTAGAAGGATCCGGGGAGTGTCTAGAAGTGTCTGCGGCCTTTCAGAAGGGTCCTGGGGGGCTCTAGAAGGGTCTGGGGGCTTTTAGAAGGGTCCTGGGGGCCTCTAGAAAGGTCTGGGGGCATTTAGAAGGGTCCTGCGGGTCTCTAGAATGGTCTGGGTGCTTTTAGAAGGGTTCTGGGTGCCTCTTGAAGGGTCTGGGGGCATTTAGAAGGGTCCTGGGGGGCTCTAGAAGGGTCTAGGGGCTTTTAGAAGGGTACTGGGGGGCTCTAGAAGGGTCTGGGGTCTTTTCGAAGGATCCGGGGAGGGTCTAGAAGGGTCTGGGGGCTTTTAGAAGTGTCCTAGGGGACTCTAGAAGGGTCTGGGGGCTTTTAGATGGGTCCTAGGGGGCTCTAGATGGGTCTGGGGCCTTTTGGAATGATCCTGCGGGGCTCTAGAAGGGTCTGGGGGCTTTTAGAATGATCCTGGGGGTCTCTAGAAGTTTCTGGGGGCTTTTAGAAGGATCCGGGGAGGGTCTAGAAGGGTCTGGGGGCTTTTAGAAGGGTCCTGGGGTTCTCTAGAAGGGTCTGGTTGCATTTAGAAGGGTACTGGGAGGCTCTAGAAGGGTCGGGGTGCTTTTATAAGGGTCCGGGGAGCCTCTATAAAGGTCTGGGTGCTTTTAGAAAAGTCCTGGGGGGCTCTAGAAGGGTCTAGAGGCTTTTAGACGGGTCCTGGGGGCCTCTAGAAGGGTCTGGGTGCTTTTAGAAGGGTCCTGGGTGGCTCTAGAAGGGTCTGGGGGCTTGTAGAATGGTCCTGGGGGCATCTAGAAAGCTCTGGGAGCTTTTAGAAGGGTTCTGGGGGGCTCTTGAAGGGTCTGGGGACTTTTAGAAGGGTCCTGGAGGTCTCTAGAAGGGTCTGGGGTCTTTTAGAAGCGTCCTGGGTGGCTCTAGAAGGGTCTGGGGGCTTTTAGAAGGGTCCTGGGGGTCTCTAGAAGGGTCTGGTAGCTTTTAGAAGGGTCCTGGGAGGCTCTAGAATGGTCTGGGGGCTTTTAGATCTGTCCTGGGATGCTCTAGAAGGGTCTGGGCGCTTTTAGAACTGTCCTTCGATGCTCTAGAAGGTTCTGGGGGCTTTCAGAAGGGTCCAGGGGTCCTCTAGAAGGGTCTGGAGGCTTTTAGAAGGGTCCGGGGGGGCTCTAGAAGGGTCTGGGGACTTTAAGAAGGGTCCTGGAGTGCTCTAGAAGGGTCTGGGGGCTTTTAGAATGCTCCTGGGGATCTCTAGAAGTGTCTGGGTCTTTTAGAAAGATCCGGGGAGTGTCTAGATGTGTCTGCGGCCTTTCAGAAGGGTCCTGGGGGGCTCTAGAAGGGTCTGGGGGCTTTTAGAAGGGTCCGGGGGGGCTCTAGAAGGGTCTGGGGGCTTTTAGAATGGTCCTGGGAGGCTCTAGAAGGGTCTGGGTGCTTTTAGAAGGGTCCTGGGGCCCTCTAGAAGGGTCTGAGTGCTTTTAGAAGGGTCATGGGGGTCTCTAGAAGGGTCTGGGCGCTTTTAGAATGATCCGGGGAGTGTCTAGAAGGTTCTGGGGGCTTTTAGAAGGGTCCTGGGGGGCTCTAGAGGGGTCTGGGGGCTTTTAGAAGGGTCCCGGGGTACTCTAGAAGGGTCTGGGGGCATTTAGAAGTATCCTGGGGGCCTCTAGAAGGGTCTGGGATCTATTAGAGTGGTCCGGGGGGGCTCTAGAAGGGTCTGGGGGTTTTTAGAAGGCTCCTGGGAGGCTCTAGAATGGTCTGGGGGCTTTTAGAATGTTCCTGGGGTTCTCTAGAAGGGTCTGGGGACTTATAGAAGGGTCCTGGGGACCTCTAGAAGGGTCTGAGAACTATTAGAGTGGTTCGGGGGAGCTCTAGAATGGTCTGGAGGCTTTTAGAAGGGTCTTGGGTGGCTCTAGAAGGGTCTGGGGGCTTTTAGAATAATCCGGGGAGGGTCTAGAAGGGTCTGGGTTCATTTAGAATAGTCTTGGGAGGTTTTAGAAGGGTCTGGGGTCTTTTAGAATGATCAGGGGAGGGTCTAGAAGGGTCCTGGCGCTTTTAGACGGGTCCTGGGGGGCTCTACAAGGGTCGGGAGGCTTTTAGAGGGGTTCTGGGGGGCCCTAGAAAGGTCTGGGTTCATCTAGAAGGATCCGGGGAGGGTCTAGAAAGGTCGGGGGGCTATTAGAAGGGTCCTGGGAGGCTCTAGAAGAATCTGGGTGCTTTTAGAATGATCCGGGGAGGGTCTAGAAGGGTCTGGGTGCTTTCAGAAGGGTCCTGGGTGCATCTAGAAGGGTCTGGGTGCTTTTAGAAGGGACCTGGGTGGCTTTAGAAGGGTCTGAGGGCTTTTAGAATGATCCTGGGGGGCTCTAGAAGGGTCTGGGGTCTTTTCGAAGGATCCGGGGAGGGTCTAGAAGGGTCTGGGGTCTTTTAGAAGGGTCCTGGGGGGCTCTAGAAGGGTCTGGGGGCTTTTAGAGGGGTCCTGCGAGGCTCTAGAAGGGTCTGGGGGCTTTTAGAATGATCCGGGGAGGGTCTAGAAGGGTCTGGGGGCATTTAGAAGGGTCCTGGGGGTCTCTAGAAGGGTCTGAGGGCTTTTAGAATGATCCGGGGAGGGTCTAGAAGAGTCTGGGGGCCTTTAGAATGGTCCTGGGGCTCTCTAGAAGGGTCTGGGTGCTTTTAGAAGGGTCCTGGGGGGCTCTAGAAGGGTTTGGGTGCTTTTAGAATGGTCCTGGGGGGCTCTAGAAGGGTCTGGTGGCTTTTAGAAGGGTCCTGGGTGGATCTAGAAGGTTCTGGAGGCTTTCAGAAGGGTCATGGGGGTCTCTAGAATGGTCTGGGGGCTTTTAGAAGGGTCCTGGGGAGCCCTAGAAGGGTCTGGGTTCTTTTAGAAGGGTCCTGGGATGCTCTAGAAGGTTCTTGGGGCTTTCAGAAGGGTCCTGGGGGCCTCTATAAGGGTCTGGGTGCTTTTAGAAGGGCAATGGGGTGCTCTAGGAGGGTCTGGGGACTTTTAGAAGGGTCCTGGGGTGCTCTAGAATGGACGGGGTGCCTTAAGAGGGCCCTGTGGACTTCTAGATTGGTCTGGGGGCTTTTAGAAGGGTCCTGGGGGGCTCTAGAAGGGTCTGTAGGCTTTTAGAAGGGTCCTGGGTGGCTCTAGAAATGTCTGGGGGCTTTTAGAAGGGTCCTGGTGTCCTCTAGAAGGGTCTGAGGGCTTTAGAATGGTCCTGGGAGGCTCTAGAATGGTCTGGGGTTTTTTAGAAGGATCCGGGGAGGGTCTAGAAGGGTCTGGGGTCTTTTAGAAGGGTCCTGGGGGGCTCTAGAAGTTTCTGGGGGCTTTTAGAATGATCCGGGGACGGTCTAGAAGGGTCTGGGTGCTTTTTGAAGGATCCTAGGGGGCTCTAGAAGGGTCTGAGGGCGTTTAGAAGGATCCGGGGAGTGTCTAGAAGGGTCTGGGGGCTTTTAGAAGGGTCCTGGGGGTCTCTAGAAGGGTCTGGGTGCTTTTATAAGGGACCGGGGAGCCTCTAGAAGGGTCTGGGTGCTTTTAGAAAGGTCCTGGGGGGCTCTAGAAGGGTCTAGATGCTTTTAGACGAGTCCTGGGGGCCTCTAGAAGGGTCTGGGTGCTTTTAGAAGGGTCCTGGGAGGATCTAGATTGGTCTGGGGGCTTGTAGAAGGGTCCTGGGGGGCTCTAGAAGGGTCTGGGGGCATTTAGAAGGGTCCTGGGGGGGCTCTAGAAGGGTCTGGTGGCTTTTAGAAGGGTCCTGGGGGCCTCTAGAAGGGTCTGGGGGCTTTTAGAAGGGTCCTGGGAGGATCTAGAAGGGTCTAGGTGCTTTTAGAAGGGTCCTGGGAGGCTCTAGAAGGGTCTGGGGGCTTTTAGAAGGGTCCTGGGTGGCTCTAGAATGGTCTGGGGGCTTTTAGAAGGGTCCTGGGAGGATCTAGAAGAGTCTGGGGGCTTTTAGATGGATCCTGGGAGGCTCTAGAAGGGTCTGGGTGCTTTTAGAAGGGTCCTGGGGGGCTCTAGTAGGTTCTGGGTGCTTTCAGAAAGGTCCAGGGGGCCTCAGAAGGGTCTGGAGGCTTTTAGAAGGGTCCTGGGGGGGTCTAGAAGGGTCTGGGGGCTTTTAGAATGGTCCTGGGAGGCTCTAGAATGGTCTGGGTGCTTTTAGAAGGGTTCTGGGTGCCTCTTGAAGGGTCTGGGGGCATTTAGAAGGGTCCTGGGGGGCTCTAGAAGGGTCTAGGGGCTTTTAGAAGGGTACTGGGGGGCTCTAGAAGGGTCTGGGGGCTTTTAGAATGATCCTGGGGGGCTCTAGAAGGGTCTGGGGTCTTTTCGAAGGATCCGGGGAGGGTCTAGAAGGGTCTGGGGGCTTTTAGAAGTGTCCTAGGGGACTCTGGAAGGGTCTGGGGGCTTTTAGATGGGTCCTAGGGGGCTCTAGATGGGTCTGGGGCCTTTTGGAATGATCCTGCGGGGCTCTAGAAGGGTCTGGGGGCTTTTAGAATGATCCTGGGGGTCTCTAGAAGGGTCTGGGGGCTTTTAGAATGATCCGGGGACGGTCTAGAAAGGTCTGGGTGCTTTTTGAAGAATCCTAGGTGGCTCTAGAAGGGTCTGGGGGCTTTTAGAAGGATCCGGGGAGGGTCTAGAAGGGTCTGGGGTCTTTTAGAATGGTCCTGGGATTCTCTAGAAGGGTCTGGTTGCATTTAGAAGGGTACTGGGAGGCTCTAGAAGGGTCGGGGTGCTTTTATAAGGGTCCGGGGAGCCTCTAGAAAGGTCTGGGTGCTTTTAGAAAAGTCCTGGGGGGCTCTAGAAGGGTCTAGAGGCTTTTAGACGGGTCCTGGGGGCCTCTAGAAGGGTCTGGGTGCTTTTAGAAGGGTCCTGGGTGGCTCTAGAAGGGTCTGGGGGCTTGTAGAATGGTCCTGGGGGCATCTAGAAAGCTCTGGGAGCTTTTAGAAGGGTTCTGGGGGGCTCTAGAAGGGTCTGGGGACTTTAAGAAGGGTCCTGGGGTTTCCTAGAAGGGACGGGGTGCCTTAAGAGGGGCCCTGGGGGGCTCTAGAAGGGTCTGGGGGCTTTTAGAAGGGTCCTGGGGTTTCCTAGAAGGGACGGGGTGCCTTAAGAGGGGCCCTGGGGATCTCTAGAAGTGTCTGGGGTCTTTTAGAAAGATCCGGGGAGTGTCTAGATGTGTCTGCGGCCTTTCAGAAGGGTCCTGGGGGGCTCTAGAAGGGTCTGGGTGCTTTTAGAAGGGTCCTGGGGGGCTCTAGAAGGGTCTGGGGGCTTTTAGAATGGTCCTGGGAGGCTCTAGAAGGGTCTGGGTGCTTTTAGAAGGGTCCTGGGGCCCTCTAGAAGGGTCTGAGTGCTTTTAGAAGGGTCATGGGGATCTCTAGAAGGGTCTGGGCGCTTTTAGAATGATCCGGGGAGTGTCTAGAAGGTTCTGGGGGCTTTTAGAAGGGTCCTGGGGGGCTCTAGAGTGGTCTGGGGGCTTTTAGAAGGGTCCCGGGGTTCTCTAGAAGGGTCTGGGGGCATTTAGAAGTATCCTGGGGGCCTCTAGAAGGGTCTGGGATCTATTAGAGTGGTCCGGGGGGGCTCTAGAAGGGTCTGGGGGTTTTTAGAAGGCTCCTGGGAGGCTCTAGAATGGTTTGGGGGCTTTTAGAATGTTCCTGGGGTTCTCTAGAAGGGTCTGGGGACTTATAGAAGGGTCCTGGGGGCCTCTAGAAGGGTCTGAGAACTATTAGAGTGGTTCGGGGGAGCTCTAGAAGGGTCTGGAGGCTTTTAGAAGGGTCTTGGGTGGCTCTAGAAGGGTCTGGGGGCTTTTAGAATAATCCGGGGAGGGTCTAGAAGGGTCTGGGTTCATTTAGAATAGTCTTGGGAGGTTTTAGAAGGGTCTGGGGTCTTTTAGAATGATCAGGGGAGGGTCTAGAAGGGTCTGGGCGCTTTTAGACGGGTCCTGGGGGGCTCTACAAGGGTCGGGAGGCTTTTAGAGGGGTTCTGGGGGGCCCTAGAAAGGTCTGGGTTCATTTAGAAGGATCCGGGGAGGGTCTAGAAAGGTCGGGGGGCTATTAGAAGGGTCCTGGGAGGCTCTAGAAGAATCTGGGTGCTTTTAGAATGATCCGGGGAGGGTCTAGAAGGGTCTGGGTGCTTTCAGAAGGGTCCTGGGTGCATCTAGAAGGGTCTGGGTGCTTTTAGAAGGGACCTGGGTGGCTTTAGAAGGGTCTGAGGGCTTTTAGAATGATCCTGGGGGGCTCTAGAAGGGTCTGGGGTCTTTTCGAAGGATCCGGGGAGGGTCTAGAAGGGTCTGGGTTCTTTTAGAAGGGTCCTAGGGGCCTCTAGAAGGGTCTGGGGGCTTTTAGATGGGTCCTAGGGGGCTCTAGAAGTGTCTGGGTGCTTTTAGAGGGGTCCTGCGAGGCTCTAGAAGGGTCTGGGGGCTTTTAGAATGATCCGGGGAGGGTCTAGAAGGGTCTGGGGGCATTTAGAAGGGTCCTGGGTGGATCTAGATTGGTCTGGGGGCTTGTAGAAGGGTCCTGGGGGGCTCTAGAAGGGTCTGGGGGCTTGTAGAATGGTCCTGGGGGGGCTCTAGAAGGGTGTGGTGGCTTTTAGAAGGGTCCTGGGGGCCTCTAGAAGGGTCTGGGGGCTTTTAGAAGGGTCCTTGGGGGCTCTAGAAGGGTCTGGGTGCTTGTAGAAAGGTCCTGGTAGGCTCTAGAAGGGTCTGGGGGCTTTTAGAAGGGTCCTGGGGTGCTCTAGAATGGTCTGGGTGCTTTTAGAAGGGTCCTGGGAGGCTCTAGAAGGGTCTGGGTGCTTTATAGAAGGGTCCTGGGTGGCTCTAGAATGGTCTGGGGGCTTTTAGAAGGGTCCTGGGAGAATCTAGAAGAGTCTGGGGGCTTTTAGAAGGATCCTGGGAGGCTCTATAAGGGTCTTGGTGCTTTTAGAAGGGTCCTGGAGGGCTCTAGAAGGTTCTGGGTGCTTTCAGAAAGGTCCAGGGGGCCTCTAGAAGGGTCTGGTTGCTTTTAGAATGGTCCGGGGGGGATCTAGAATGGTCTGGGGACTTTTAGAAGGGTCCTGGTGTGCTCTAGAAGGGACGGTGTGCCTTAAGAGGAGGCCTGGGGGGCTCTAGAAGTGTCTGGGGGCTTTTAGAAGGGTCCTGGGGTGCTCTAGAAGGGTCTGGGGTCTTTTAGACGGATCCGGGTAGTGTCTAGAAGTGTCTGCGGCCTTTCAGAAGGGTCCTGTGGGGCTGTAGAAGGGTCTGGGGGCTTTTAGAAGTGTCCTAGGGGACTCTAGAAGGGTCTGGGGGCTTTTAGATGGGTCCTAGGGGGCTCTAGATGGGTCTGGGGCCTTTTGGAATGATCCTGCGGGGCTCTAGAAGGGTCTGGGGGCTTTTAGAATGATCCTGGGGGTCTCTAGAAGGGTCTGGGGGCTTTTAGAATGATCCGGGGACGGTCTAGAAAGGTCTGGGTGCTTTTTGAAGAATCCTAGGTGGCTCTAGAAGGGTCTGGGGGCTTTTAGAAGGATCCGGGGAGGGTCTAGAAGGGTCTGGGGTCTTTTAGAATGGTCCTGGGATTCTCTAGAAGGGTCTGGTTGCATTTAGAAGGGTACTGGGAGGCTCTAGAAGGGTCGGGGTGCTTTTATAAGGGTCCGGGGAGCCTCTAGAAAGGTCTGGGTGCTTTTAGAAAAGTCCTGGGGGGCTCTAGAAGGGTCTAGAGGCTTTTAGACGGGTCCTGGGGGCCTCTAGAAGGGTCTGGGTGCTTTTAGAAGGGTCCTGGGTGGCTCTAGAAGGGTCTGGGGGCTTGTAGAATGGTCCTGGGGGCATCTAGAAAGCTCTGGGAGCTTTTAGAAGGGTTCTGGGGGGCTCTAGAAGGGTCTGGGGACTTTAAGAAGGGTCCTGGGGTTTCCTAGAAGGGACGGGGTGCCTTAAGAGGGGCCCTGGGGGCCTCTAGAAGGGTCTGGGGGCTTTTAGAAGGGTCCTGGGGTTTCCTAGAAGGGACGGGGTGCCTTAAGAGGGGCCCTGGGGATCTCTAGAAGTGTCTGGGGTCTTTTAGAAAGATCCGGGGAGTGTCTAGATGTGTCTGCGGCCTTTCAGAAGGGTCCTGGGGGGCTCTAGAAGGGTCTGGGTGCTTTTAGAAGGGTCCTGGGGGGCTCTAGAAGGGTCTGGGGGCTTTTAGAATGGTCCTGGGAGGCTCTAGAAGGGTCTGGGTGCTTTTAGAAGGGTCCTGGGGCCCTCTAGAAGGGTCTGAGTGCTTTTAGAAGGGTCATGGGGATCTCTAGAAGGGTCTGGGCGCTTTTAGAATGATCCGGGGAGTGTCTAGAAGGTTCTGGGGGCTTTTAGAAGGGTCCTGGGGGGCTCTAGAGTGGTCTGGGGGCTTTTAGAAGGGTCCCGGGGTTCTCTAGAAGGGTCTGGGGGCATTTAGAAGTATCCTGGGGGCCTCTAGAAGGGTCTGGGATCTATTAGAGTGGTCCGGGGGGGCTCTAGAAGGGTCTGGGGGTTTTTAGAAGGCTCCTGGGAGGCTCTAGAATGGTCTGGGGGCTTTTAGAATGTTCCTGGGGTTCTCTAGAAGGGTCTGGGGACTTATAGAAGGGTCCTGGGGACCTCTAGAAGGGTCTGAGAACTATTAGAGTGGTTCGGGGGAGCTCTAGAAGGGTCTGGAGGCTTTTAGAAGGGTCTTGGGTGGCTCTAGAAGGGTCTGGGGGCTTTTAGAATAATCCGGGGAGGGTCTAGAAGGGTCTGGGTTCATTTAGAATAGTCTTGGGAGGTTTTAGAAGGGTCTGGGGTCTTTTAGAATGATCAGGGGAGGGTCTAGAAGGGTCTGGGCGCTTTTAGACGGGTCCTGGGGGGCTCTACAAGGGTCGGGAGGCTTTTAGAGGGGTTCTGGGGGGCCCTAGAAAGGTCTGGGTTCATTTAGAAGGATCCGGGGAGGGTCTAGAAAGGTCGGGGGGCTATTAGAAGGGTCCTGGGAGGCTCTAGAAGAATCTGGGTGCTTTTAGAATGATCCGGGGAGGGTCTAGAAGGGTCTGGGTGCTTTCAGAAGGGTCCTGGGTGCATCTAGAAGGGTCTGGGTGCTTTTAGAAGGGACCTGGGTGGCTTTAGAAGGGTCTGAGGGCTTTTAGAATGATCCTGGGGGGCTCTAGAAGGGTCTGGGGACTTTTAGAAGGGTCCTGGAGGTCTCTAGAAGGGTCTGGGGGCTTTTAGAAGCGTCCTGGGTGGCTCTAGAAGGGTCTTGGGTCTTTTAGAAGGGTCCTGGGGGTCTCTAGAAGGGTCTGGTAGCTTTTAGAAGGGTCCTGGGAGGCTCTAGAAGGGTCTGGGGGCTTTTAGATCTGTCCTGGGATGCTCTAGAAGGGTCTGGGGGCTTTTAGAACTGTCTTGGGATGCTCTAGAAGGTTCTGGGGGCTTTCAGAAGGGTCCAGGGGTCCTCTAGAAGGGTCTGGAGGCTTTTAGAAGGGTCTGGGGGGGCTCTAGAAGGGTCTGTGGGCTTTTAGAATAATCCGGGGAGGGTCTAGAAGGGTCTGGGTTCATTTAGAATAGTCTTGGGAGGTTTTAGAAGGGTCTGGGGTCTTTTAGAATGATCAGGGGAGGGTCTAGAAGGGTCTGGGCGCTTTTAGACGGGTCCTGGGGGGCTCTACAAGGGTCGGGAGGCTTTTAGAGGGGTTCTGGGGGGCCCTAGAAAGGTCTGGGTTCATTTAGAAGGATCCGGGGAGGGTCTAGAAAGGTCGGGGGGCTATTAGAAGGGTCCTGGGAGGCTCTAGAAGAATCTGGGTGCTTTTAGAATGATCCGGGGAGGGTCTAGAAGGGTCTGGGTGCTTTCAGAAGGGTCCTGGGTGCATCTAGAAGGGTCTGGGTGCTTTTAGAAGGGACCTGGGTGGCTTTAGAAGGGTCTGAGGGCTTTTAGAATGATCCTGGGGGGCTCTAGAAGGGTCTGGGGTCTTTTCGAAGGATCCGGGGAGGGTCTAGAAGGGTCTGGGGTCTTTTAGAAGGGTCCTGGGGGGCTCTAGAAGGGTCTGGGGTCTTTTAGAGGGGTCCTGCGAGGCTCTAGAAGGGTCTGGGGGCTTTTAGAATGATCCGGGGAGGGTCTAGAAGAGTCTGGGGGCCTTTAGAATGGTCCTGGGGCTCTCTAGAAGGGTCTGGGTGCTTTTAGAATGGTCCTGGGAGGCTCTAGAAGGGTTTGGGTGCTTTTAGAATGCTCCTGGGGGGCTCTAGAAGGGTCTGGTGGCTTTTAGAAGGGTCCTGGGTGGATCTAGAAGGTTCTGGAGGCTTTCAGAAGGGTCATGGGGGTCTCTAGAATGGTCTGGGAGCTTTTAGAAGTGTCCTGGGGAGCCCTAGAAGGGTCTGGGTTCTTTTAGAAGGGTCCTGGGATGCTCTAGAAGGTTCTTGGGGCTTTCAGAAGGGTCCTGGGGGCCTCTATAAGGGTCTGGGTGCTTTTAGAAGGGTCCTGGGGGGCTCTAGAAGGGTCTTGGGGCTTTTAGAAGGGCCCTGGGGTGCTCTAGAAGGGTCTGGGGACTTTTAGAAGGGTCCTGGGGTGCTCTAGAATGGACGGGGTGCCTTAAGAGGGCCCTGTGGACTTCTAGATTGGTCTGGGGGCTTTTAGAAGGGTCCTGGGGGGCTCTAGAAGGGTCTGTAGGCTTTTAGAAGGGTCCTGGGGGGCTCTAGAAGTGTCTGGGGGCTTTTAGAAGGGTCCTGGTGTCCTCTAGAAGGGTCTGAGGGCTTTAGAATGGTCCTGGGAGGCTCTAGAATGGTCTGGGGTTTTTTAGAAGGATCCGGGGAGGGTCTAGAAGGGTCTGGGGTCTTTTAGAAGGGTCCTGGGGGGCTCTAGAAGTTTCTGGGGGCTTTTAGAATGATCCGGGGACGGTCTAGAAGGGTCTGGGTGCTTTTTGAAGGATCCTAGGGGGCTCTAGAAGGCTCTGGGGGCTTTTAGAAGGGTCCTGGGGGTCTCTAGAAGGGTCTGGGTGCTTTTATAAGGGACCGGGGAGCCTCTAGAAGGGTCTGGGTGCTTTTAGAAAGGTCCTGGGGGGCTCTAGAAGGGTCTAGATGCTTTTAGACGAGTCCTGGGGGCCTCTAGAAGGGTCTGGGTGCTTTTAGAAGGGTCCTGGGAGGATCTAGATTGGACTGGGGGCTTGTAGAAGGGTCCTGGGGGGCTCTAGAAGGGTCTGGGGGCATTTAGAAGGGTCCTGGGGGGGCTCTAGAAGGGTCTGGTGGCTTTTAGAAGGGTCCTGGGGGCCTCTAGAAGGGTCTGGGGGCTTTTAGAAGGGCCCTTGGGGGCTCTAGAAGGGTCTGGGTGCTTGTAGAAAGGTCCTGGTAGGCTCTAGAAGGGTCTGGGGGCTTTTAGAAGGGTCCTGGGAGGCACTAGAAGGGTCTAGGTGCTTTTAGAAGGGTCCTGGGAGGCTCTAGAAGGGTCTGGGGGCTTTTAGAAGGGTCCTGGGTGGCTCTAGAATGGTCTGGGGGCTTTTAGAAGGGTCCTGGGAGGATCTAGAAGAGTCTGGGGGCTTTTAGAAGGATCCTGGGAGGCTCTAGAAGGGTCTGGGTGCTTTTAGAAGGGTCCTGGGGGGCTCTAGAAGGTTCTGGGTGCTTTCAGAAAGGTCCAGGGGTCCTCAGAAGGGTCTGGAGGCTTTTAGAAGGGTCCTGGCGTGCTCTAGAAGGTCTGGGGTCTTTTAGAAGGATCCGGGGAGTGTCTAGAAGTGTCTGCGGCCTTTCAGAAGGGTCCTGGGGGGCTCTAGAAGGGTCTGGGGGCTTTTAGAAGGGTCCTGGGGGGGTCTAGAAGGGTCTGGGGTCTTTTAGAGTGGTCCTGGGAGGATCTAGAATGGTCTGGGTGCTTTTAGAAGGGTTCTGGGTGCCTCTTTAAGGGTCTGGGGGCATTTAGAAGGGTCCTGGGGGGCTCTAGAAAGGTCTAGGGGCTTTTAGAAGGGTCCTGGGGAGGCTCTAGAAGGGTCTGGTGGCTTTTAGAATGATCCTGGGGGGCTCTAGAAGGGTCTGGGGTCTTTTCGAAGGATCCGGGAAGGGTCTAGAAGGGTCTGGGGTCTTTTCGAAGGATCCGGGGAGGGTCTAGAAGGGTCTGGGGGCTTTTAGAAGTGTCCTAGGGGACTCTAGAAGGGTCTGGGGGCTTTTAGAAGGGTCCTGGGGGCCTCTAGAAGTGTCTGGGGGCTTTTGGAATGATCCTGGGGGATTCTAGAAGGGTCTGGGGGCTTTTAGAATGATCCTGGGGGTCTCTAGATGGGTCTGGGGGCTTTTAGAATGATCCGGGGACGGTCTAGAAAGGTCTGGGTGCTTTTTGAAGGATCCTAGGTGGCTCTAGAAGGGTCTGGGGGCTTTTAGAAGGATCCGGGGAGGGTCTAGAAGAGTCTGGGTGCTTTTAGAAGGGTCCTGGGGTTCTCTAGAAGGGTCTGGTTGCTTTTAGAAGGGTACTGGGAGGCTCTAGAAGGGTCGGGGTGCTTTTATAAGGGTCCGGGGAGCCTCTAGAAGGGTCTGGGTTCTTTTAGAAAGGTCCTGGGGGGCTCTAGAAGGGTCTAGAGGCTTTTAGACGGGTCCTGGGGGCCTCTAGAAGGGTCTGGGTGCTTTTAGAAGGGTCCTGGGGGGCTCTAGAAGGGTCTAGGGGCTTTTAGAAGGGTCCTGGGGGCATCTAGAAAGCTCTGGGAGCTTTTAGTAAGGTTCTGGGGGGCTCTAGAAGGGTCTGGGGTCTTGTAGAAGGGTCCTGGGTGCCGCTAGAAGGGTCCGGGGGCTTTTAGAAGGGTCCTGGGGGGCTCAGGAAGGGTCGGGGGGCTTTTAGAAGGGTCCTGGGGTGCTCTAGAAGGGTCTGGGGGCTTTTAGAAGGGTCCTGGTGGGCTCTAGAAGGGTCTGTTTTCTTTTAGAAGGGTCCTGGAGGTCTCTAGAAGGGTCTGGGTGCTTTTAGAAGCGTCCTGGGTGGCTCTAGAAGGGTCTGGGGGCTTTTAGAAGGGTCCTGGGGGTCTCTAGAGGGGTCTGGGAGCTTTTAGATGGGTCCTGGGATGCTCTAGAAGGGTCTGGGGGCTTTTAGAACTGTCCTGGGATGCTCTAGAAGGTTCTGGGGGCTTTCAGAAGGGTCCAGGGGTCCTCTAGAAGGGTCTGGAGGCTTTTAGAAGGGTCCGGGGGTGCTCTAGAATGGTCTGGGGTCTTTTAGAAGGGTCCTGGGGTGCTCTAGAAGGGTCTGGGGACTTTAAGAAGGGTCCTGGGGTGTCCTAGAAGGGACGGGGTGCCTTAAGAGGGGCACTGGGGGGCTCTAGAAGGGTCTGGGGGCTTTTAGAAGGGTGCTGGAGTGCTCTAGAATGGTCTGGGGGCTTTTAGAATGCTCCTGGTGATCTCTAGAAGTGTCTGGGGTCTTTTGGAAAGATCCGGGGAGTGTCTAGATGTGTCTGCGGCCTTTCAGAAGGGTCCTGGGGGGCTCTAGAAGGGTCTGGGGGCTTTTAGAAGGGTCCTGGGGGGGTCTAGAAGGGTCTGGGGGCTTTTAGAATGGTCCTGGGAGGCTCTAGAAGGGTCTGGGTGTTTATAGAAGGGTCCTGGGGCCCTCTAGAAGGGTCTGAGTGCTTTTAGAAGGGTCATGGGGGTCTCTAGAAGGGTCTGGGCGCTTTTAGAATGATCCGGGGAGGGTCTAGAAGGTTCTGGGGGCTTTTAGAAGGGTCCTGGGGGGCTCTAGAGGGGTCTGGGGGCTTTTAGAAGCGTCCTGGGTGGCTCTAGAAGGGTCTGAGGGCTTTTAGAATGATCCGGGGAGGGTCTAGAAGAGTCTGGGGGCCTTTAGAATGGTCCTGGGCTCTCTAGAAGGGTCAGGGGGTTTTTAGAAGGGTCCTGGGAGGCTCTAGAAGGGTTTGGGTGCTTTTAGAATGGTCCTGGGGGGCTCTAGAAGGGTCTGGTGGCTTTTAGAAGGGTCCTGGGTGGATCTAGAAGGTTCTGGAGGCTTTCAGAATGGTCATGGGGGTCTCTAGAATGGTCTGGGGGCTTTCAGAAGTGTCCTGGGGAGCCCTAGAAGGGTCTGGGTTCTTTTAGAAGGGTCCTGGGATGCTCTAGAAGGTTCTTGGGGCTTTCAGAAGGGTCCTGGGGGCCTCTATAAGGGTCTGCGGCCTTTCAGAAGGGTCCTGGGGGGCTCTAGAAGGGTCTTGGGGCTTTTAGAAGGGTCCTGGGGTGCTCTAGAATGGACGGGGTGCCTTAAGAGGGCCCTGTGGACTTCTAGATTGGTCTGGGGGCTTTTAGAAGGGTCCTGGGGGGCTCTAGAAGGGTCTGTAGGCTTTTAGAAGGGTCCTGGGGGGCTCTAGAAGTGTCTGGGGGCTTTTAGAAGGGTCCTGGTGACCTCTAGAAGGGTCTGAGGGCTTTAGAATGGTCCTGGGAGGCTCTAGAATGGTCTGGGGTTTTTTAGAAGGATCCGGGGAGGGTCTAGAAGGGTCTGGGGGCTTTTAGAAGGGTCCTGGGGGCCTCTAGAAGGGTCTGGGGGCGTTTAGATGGGTCATAGGGGGCTCTAGAAGGGTCAGGGGGCTTTTAGAAGGGTCCTGGGGGGCTCTAGAAGTTTCTGGGGGCTTTTAGAATGATCGGGGGACGGTCTAGAAAGGTCTGGGTGCTTTTTGAAGGATCCTAGGGGGCTCTAGAAGGGTCTGGGGTCTTTTAGAAGGATCCGGGGAGGGTCTAAAAGGGTCTGGGTGCTTTTAGAAGGGTCCTGGGGTTCTCTAGAAGGGTCTGGTTGCTTTTAGAAGGGTACTGGGAGGCTCTAGAAGGGTCGGGGTGCTTTTATAAGGGTCCGGGGAGCCTCTAGAAGGGTCTGGGTGCTTTTAGAAAGGTCCTGGGGGGCTCTAGAAGGGTCTGGGGACCATTAGAGCGGACCTAGGGGCCTCTAGAAGGGTCTGGGGGATTTTAGAAGGGTTCTGGGGAGCTCTTGATGGGTCTGGGGGCTTTTAGAAGGGTCCTGGGGGCATCTAGAAAGCTCTGGGAGCTTTTAGAAGGGTTCTGGGGGGCTCTAGAAGGGTCTGGGGGCTTGTAGAAGGGTCCTGGGTGCCGCTAGAAGGGTCCGGGGGCTTTTAGAAGGGTCCTGGGGTGCTCAAGAAGGGTCTGGGGGCTTTTAGAAGGGTCCTGGGGTGCTCTAGAAGGGTCTGGGGGCTTTTAGAAGGGTCCTGGGGGGCTCTAGAAGGGTCTGGGGGCTTTTAGAAGGGTCCTGGAGGTCTCTAGAATGGTCTGGGGGCTTTTAGAAGCGTCCTGGGTGGCTCTAGAAGGGTCTGGGGGCTTTTAGAAGGGTCCTGGGGGTCTCTAGAAGGGTCTGGGAGCTTTTAGATGGGTCCTGGGAGGCTCTAGAAGGGTCTGGGGGCTTTTAGAACTGTCCTGGGATGCTCTAGAAGGGTCTGGGGGCTTTTAGAACTGTCCTGGGATGCTCTAGAAGGTTCTGGGGGCTTTCAGAAGGGTCCAGGGGTCCTCTAGAAGGGTCTGGAGGCTTTTAGAAGGGTCCGGGGGTGTTCTAGAATGGTCTGGGGGCTTTTAGAAGGGTCCTGGGGTGCTCTAGAAGGGTCTGGGGACTTTAAGAAGGGTCCTGGGGTGTCCTAGAAGGGACGGGGTGCCTTTAGAGGGGCCCTGGGGGGCTCTAGAAGGGTCTGGGGGCTTTTAGAAGGGTGCTGGAGTGCTCTAGAAGGGTCTGGGGGCTTTTAGAATGCTCCTGGTGATCTCTAGAAGTGTCTGGGGTCTTTTAGAAAGATCCGGGGAGTGTCTAGATGTGTCTGCGGCCTTTCAGAAGGGTCCTGGGGGGCTCTAGAAGGGTCTGGGGGCTTTTAGAACGGTCCTGGGGGGGTCTAGAAGGGTCTGGGGGCTTTTAGAATGGTCCTGGGAGGCTCTAGAAGGGTCTGGGTGTTTATAGAAGGGTCCTGGGGCCCTCTAGAAGGGTCTGAGTGCTTTTAGAAGGGTCATGGGGGTCTCTAGAAGGGTCTGGGCGCTTTTAGAATGATCCGGGGAGGGTCTAGAAGGTTCTGGGGGCTTTTAGAAGGGTCCTGGGGGGCTCTAGAGGGGTCTGGGGGCTTTTAGAAGGGTCCCGGGGTTCTCTAGAAGGGTCTGGGGACATTTAGAAGTATCCTGGGGGCCTCTAGAAGGGTCTGGGATCTATTAGAGTGGTCCGGGGGGGCTCTAGAAGAATCTGGGGGCTTTTAGAATGATCCGGGGAGGGTCTAGAAGGGTCTGGGGGCCTTTAGAAGGGTCCTGGGGGGCTCTAGAATGATCTGGGGGCTTTTAGAATGATCCTGGGGGGCTCTAGATGGGTCTGGGGGCTTTTAGAATGATCCTGGGGGGCTCTAGAAGGGTCTGGGGGCTTTTAGAAGGGTCCTGGGTGGCTCTAGAAGGGTCTGGGGTCTTTTAGAAGGGTCCTCGGATGCTCTAGAAGGGTCTGGGTGCTTTTAGAAGTGTCCTGGGGTGCTCTAGAAGGTTCTGGGGGCTTTCAGAAGGGTCCTGGGAGTCTCTAGAAGGGTCTGGGCGCTTTTAGAAGGGTCCTGGGGGGCTCTAGATGGGTCTGGGTGCATTTAGAAGGGTCCTGGGTGACTCTAGAATGTTCTGCTGGCTTTCAGAAGGGTCCTGGGGTCCTCTAGAAGGGTCTGGGGTCTTTTAGAAGGGTCCGGGTGGGCTCTAGAAGGGTCTGGGTTCATTTAGAAGGGTCCTGGGGGGCTCTAGAAGGGTCTAGGGGCTTTTAGAAGGGTACTGGGGGGCTCTAGAAGAATCTGGGGGCTTTTAGAATGATCCGGGGAGGGTCTAGAAGGGTCTGGGGGCCTTTAGAAGGGACCTGGGGGGCTCTAGAATGGTCTGGGGGCTTTTAGAATGATCCTGGGGGGCTCTAGAAGGGTCTGGGGGCTTTTAGAATGATCCTGGGGGGCTCTAGAAGGGTCTGGGGTCTTTTCGAAGGATCCGGGGAGGGTCTAGAAGGGTCTGGGGTCTTTTAGAAGGGTCCTAGGGGCCTCTAGAAGGGTCTGGGGGCTTTTAGATGGGTCCTAGGGGGCTCTAGAATGGTCTGGGGGCTTTTAGAATGATCCTGGGGGGCTCTAGAAGTGTCTGGGTGCTTTTAGAAGGGTCCTGGGAGTCTCCAGAAGGGTCTGGGGGCTTTTAGAAGAGTCCTGGGTGGCTCTAAAGGGTTCTGGGGGGTTTTAGAAGGGTCCTAGGGGCCTCTAGAAGGGTCTGGGGGCTTTTAGAAGGGTCCTGGGATGCTCTAGAAGGGTCTGGGTGCTTTTATAAGGGTCCTCGGATGCTCTAGAAGGGTCTGGGGGTTTTTAGAATGGTCCTGGGGGGCACTAGAATGTTCTGGGGTCTTTCAGAAGGGTCCTGGGGTGCTCTAGAAGGGTCTGGGAGCTTTTAGAAGGGTCCTGGGGGGCTCTAGAATGGTCGGGGGGCTTTTAGAAGGGTCCTGGGTGGCTCTAGAAGGGTCTGGGGGCTTTTAGAAGGGTCCGGGGGGGCTCTAGAAGGGTCTGGGGAATTTTAGAAGGGTCCTCGGATTCTCTAGAAGGGTCTGGGGGCTTTTAGAAGGGTCCTGGAGGGCTCTAGATTGTTCTGGGGGCTTTCAGAACGGTCCTGGGGGTCTCTAGAAGGGTCTGGGGGCTTTTAGAAGGGTCCTGGGGTGCTCTAGAATGGTCTGGGGGCTTTTAGAAGGGTCCTGGGAGGCTCTAGAAGGGTCTGGGGGCTTTTAGAAAGGTCCTGGGAGGATCTAGATGGGTCTGGGGGCTTTTAGAAGGGTCCTGGGTTGCTCTAGAAGGGTCTGGGGGCTTGTAGATGGGTCCTGGGGGGCTCTAGAAGGTTCTGGGTGCTTTTAGAAGGGTCCTGGGTGGCTCTAGAAGGGTCTGGGGGCTTTTAGAAGGGTCCGGTGGGGCTCTAGAAGGGTCTGGGGGCTTTTAGAAGTGTCCTGGGGTGCTCTAGAATTGTCTGGGGAATTTTAGAAGGGTCCTCGGATGCTCTAGAAGGGTCTGGGTGCTTTTAGAAGGGTCCTGGAGGGCTCTAGAAGGTCCTGGGGGCTTTCAGAATGGTCCTGGGAGTCTCTAGAAGGGTCTGGGCGCTTTTAGAAGGGTCCTGGGGGGCTCTAGAAGGGTCTGGGTGCCTTTAGAAGGGTCCTGGGTGACTCTAGAATGTTCTGCTGGCTTTCAGAAGGGTCCTGGGGTCCTCTAGAAGGGTCTGGGGTCTTTTAGAAGGGTCCTGGGGGGCTCTAGAAGGATCTGGGGGCTTTCAGAAGGGTCCTGGTGGCCCCTAGACAGGTCGGGGGGCTATTAGAAGGGTCCTGGGGGGCTCTAGAAGGGTCTGGGTGCTTGTAGAAGGGTCCTGGGGGGGTCTAGAACGGTCTGGGGGCTTTTAGAAGGGTCCTGGGGGTCTCTAGAAGGGTCTGGGTGCTTTTAGATGGGTCCTAGGGGGCTCTAGAAGGGTCAGGGGGCTTTTAGAATGATCCTGGGGGGCTCTAGAAGGGTCTGGGGGCTTTTAGAATGATCCAGGGACGGTCTAGAAGGGTCTGGGTGCTTTTTGAAGGATCCTAGGGGGCTCTAGAAGGGTCTGGGGTCTTTTAGAATGATCCGGGGAGGGTCTAGAAGGGTCTGGGTGCTTTTAGAAGGGTCCTGGGGGTCTCTAGAAGGGTCTGGGTGCTTTTGGAAAGGTCCTGGAGTGCTCTAGAAGGGTCTAGATGCTTTTAGACGGGTCCTGGTGTTCTCTAGAAGGGACGGGGGGGCTTAAGAAGGGCCCTGGGGCCTCTAGAAGTGTCTGGGGGCTTTTAGAAGGGTCCTGGGGGGCTCTAGAAGGGTTTGGAAGTTTTTAGAAGCGTCCTGGGGGCTCTAGAAGGGTCTGGGGGCTTTTAGAAGGGTCCTGGGGGGCTCTAGAAGGGTCTGGGGTCTTTTATACTGTCCTGGGGGTCTGTAGAAGGGTCTGGGTGC
Organism: Clamator glandarius; assembly: GCA_033459285.1. Classification (NCBI taxonomy): domain Eukaryota; kingdom Metazoa; phylum Chordata; class Aves; order Cuculiformes; family Cuculidae; genus Clamator; species Clamator glandarius. Next base: position 34,489 of record JAUNZM010002080.1, on the reverse strand, counting down.
TTTTAGAAGGGTCCTGTGGGGCTCTAGAAGGATCTGGGGGCTTTCAGAAGGGTCGTGGGGGCCTCTAGAAGGGTCTAGGGGCTTTTAGAAGGGTCCGGGGGAGCTCTAGAAGGGTCTGGGGGCTTTTAGAAGGGTCCTGGGGTGCTCTAGAAGGTATGGGGGGGCTTAAGAGGGGCCCTGGGGCCTCTAAAAGGGTCTGGTGTCTTTTAGAAGTGTCCTGGGGGGCTGTATAAGGGTCTGGAGGATTTTAAATGGGTCCGGGGGGACTCTAGAAGGGTCTGGGTGCTTTTAGAAGGGTCCTGGGATCCTCTAGAAGAGTCTGGGGGCTTTTATAGGGTCCTGGGGGTCTGTAGAAGGGTCTGGGGGCTTTCAGAAGGGTCCTGGGGGACACTAGAAGGGTCTGGGGGATTTTAGAAGGGTACAGTGGGGCTCTAAAAGGGTCTGGGTGCATTTAGAATGGTCCTGGGGGCCTCTAGAAGGGTCTGGGGGCTTTTAGAAGGATCCGGGGAGGGTCTAGATTAGTCTGGGGGCTTTTAGACGGGTCCTTGGGTGCTCTAGAAGGGTCTGGGTTCTTTTAGAAAGGTCCTGGTGTGCTCTAGAAGGGTCTGGGTGCTTTTAGAAGGATCCGGGGAGGGTCTAGAATGGTCTGGGGGCTTTTAGAATGGTCCTGGGGGGCTCTAGAAGTGTCTGGGTGCTTTTAGAAGGGTCCTGTGGGGCTCTAGAAGGGTCTGGGGGCTTTTAGATGTGTCCTGGGGGTCTCTAGAAGGGTCTGTAGGCTTTTATAGGGTCCTCGGGGTCTGTAGAAGTGTCTGGGTGCTTTTAGAAGGGTCCTGTGGGGCTCTAGAAGGTTCTGGGGGCTTTCAGAAGGGTCCTGGGGGCCTCTAGAAGGGTCTAGGGGCTTTTAGAAGGGTCCGGGGGGGCTCTAGAAGGGTCTGGGGGCTTTTAGAAGGGTCCTGGGGTGATCTGGAAGGGTCTGGGGACTTTTAGAAGGGTCCTGGGCTGCTCTAGAAGGGACGGGGTGCCTTAAGAGGGGCCCTGGAGGGATCTAGAATGGTCTGGGTTCTTTTAGAAGGGTCCTGGGGTGCTATAGAAGGGTCTGGGGCCTTTTAGAATGGTCCTGGGGATCTCTAGAAGTGTCTGGGGGCTTTTAGAATTATCCGGAGAGGGTCTAGAAGTTTCTGCGGCCTTTTAGAAAGGTCCTGGGGGGCTCTAGAAGGGTCTGGGGGCTTTTAGAAGGGTCTTGGCGTGCTCTAAAATGGTCTGGGGGCCTTAAGATGGGCCCTGGGTCCATCTAGAAGGGTCTGGGGGCTTTTAGAAGGGTCCTGGGGGGCTCTAGAAGGGTGTGGGGGCTTTTAGAAGGGTCCTGGGGGGCTCTAGAAGGGTCTGGGGGCTTTTAGAAGGGTCCTGGGAGGATCTAGAAGGGTCTGGGGGCTTTTAGAAGGATCCGGGGAGGGTCTAGAAGGGTCTGGGGGCTTTTAGAAGGGTCCTGGTTGCCTCTAGAAGGGTCTCGGGACTTTTAGAAGGGTCCTGGGGGCCTCTAGAAGGGTCTGGGTTCTTTTAGAATGGTCCTGGGGGGCTCTAGAAGGGTCTGGGAGCTTTTAGATGTGTCCTGGGGGGCTCTAGAATGGTCTGGGGGCTTTTAGATGGGTCATAGGGGGCTCTAGAAGGGTCTGCGGGCTTTTAGAATGATCCTGGGGGGCTCTAGAAGGGTCTGGGGGCTTTTAGAATGATCCGGGGACGGTCTAGAAGGGTCTTTAGGCTTTTTGAAGGATCCTGGTGTGCTCTAGAATGGTTTGGGGTCTTTTAGAAATGTCCTGGGGTGTTTTGAAGGGTCTGGGGGCATTTAGAATGGTCCTGGGAGGCTCTAGAAGGGTCTGGGTGCTTTTAGAAGGGTCCTGGGGGGCTCTAGAAGGGTCTAGAGGCTTTTAGAAGGGTCCTGGGTGCCTCTAGAAGGGTCTGGGGGCGTTCAGAAGGGTCCTGTGAGGCTCTGGAAGGGTCTGGGTGCTTTTATAAGGGTCCTGGGGTCCTCTAGAAGTTTCTGGGGGCTTTTACAAGGGTCCGGGGTGGCTCTAGAAGGGTCTGGGGACTTTTAGAAGGGTCCTGGTTGTCTCTAGACAAGTCTGGGGGCTATTAGAAGGGTCCTGGGGGGCTGTAGAAGGGTCTGGGGGCTTGTAGAAGGGTCCGGGGGGGGGCTAGAATGGTCTGGGGTCTTTTAGAAGGGTCCTGGGTGACTCTAGGAGGTTCTGGGGGCTTTCAGAATGGTCCTGGGGGTCTCTAGAAGGGTCTGGGTGCTTTTATAACGGTCCTGGGGGGCTCAAGAATGGTCTGGGTGCTTTTAGAAGGGTCCTGTGGGGCTCTAGAAGGTTCTGGGGTCTTTCAGAAGGGTCCTGGGGGCCTCTAGAAGGGTCTAGGGGCTTTTTGAAGGGTCCGGGGGGGCTCTAGAAGGGTCTGGGTGCTTTTAGAAGGGTCCTGGGATGCTCTAGAAGGGACGGGGCTGCTTAAGAGGGGCCCTGGGGCCTCTAGAAGGGTCTGGGGGCTTTTAGAAGGGTCCTGGGGGGCTCTAGAAGGGTCTGGAAGTTTTGAGAAGGGTCCTGGGGGGCTCTAGAAGGGTCTGGGCGCTTTTAGAAGTGTCCTGGGGTGCTCTAGAATGGTCTGGGGTCTTTTAGAAGGGTCCTGTGGGGCTCTAGAAGGGACGGGGTGGCTTAAGAGGGGCCCTGGGTCCTCTAGAAGGGTCTGGGGGCTTTTAGAAGGGTCCTGGGGGGCTCTAGAAGGGTCTGGGGACTTTTCGAATGTTCCTGGGATCCTCTATAAGGGTCTCGGGGCTTTTAGAAGGATCCGGGGAGGGTCTAGAAGGGTCTGGGGGCTTTTAGAAGGGTCTTGGGAGGCTCTAGAAGGGTCTGGGGCCTTTTCAAAGGAACCTGAACGTCTCCAGAAGGGTCTGGGGGCTTTTGGAAGGGTCCTTGGGGGCTCTAGAATGGTCTGGGTCCTTTGTACTTAGCTGGCAGGGGAGACCCCCTGATCAAGCAGGTGCTTTTCCCAGGCCAGGCTCATCCTTTGCACTCCGGGTGTGCTGAGCCCTGCGAATTCCCCAAATGTGCAAAATTAAAATTTTTGCTCTAGAAGCACCCAGACCCTTCTAGAGCCCCCCAGGAACCTTCTAAAAGCACCCAGACACGTCTAGAGCCCCCAGTGTGCTTCTCAAAGCCCCCGGACTTTCTAGAGCCCCCCAAAACCTTATAAAGGCCCCCAAAATCTTATAAAGCCCCCCAGGCCCTACTAAACCCCATTAGGACCCTTCTACAATACCCTAGACCCTTCTAGAGCCACCGAGGACCCTTCTAAAAGACCCCAAACCCTTCCGGAGCCCCTTAGGAACCTTTTTAGAGATCCTAGACCCTCCTAGATCCTTCAAGGACTCTTCTAAAAGCCCCCAGATACTTCTAGGGGTTAGAGGCAGGGTTAGGGTTAGGGTTAGGGTTAGGGTTAGGGTTAGGGTTAGGGTTAGAGTTAGGGTTAGGGTTAGGGTTAGGGTTAGGGTTAGGGTTTGGGTTTGTGTTAGAGTTAGGGTTAGAGTAAGAGTTAGAGTAAGAGTTAGGGTTAAGGATAGGGTTAGGAACTTTTTTAGCCCTACAGGACCCATCTAAAAGCACTCAGACCATTCAACATCCCCTCAGGACCCTCCTAACTGTCCCCAGATCCTTCTAGAGCCCACCAGGACCCTTCTAAAAGACCCAGACCCCTCTAGAGCCCCCCAAGACCATTCTAAAAGCCCCCAGACCCTTCTAGAGCCCCCCAGGACCCTTATAATAGCCCCCAGAGCCTTCTAGATGCCCCCAGGACGCTTCTAAAAGACCTAACACCCTTCTAGAGCCCCCCAGGACCCTTCTAAAATCCCCCAAACCCTTCTAGAGGCCCCCAGGGCCCCTCTAATGGTCCCCAGACCCTTCTAGAGCCACCCAGGTCCCATCTAAAAGCACCCAGACCCTTCTAGATGCACCCAGGACCCTTCTGAAAGCACCCAGACCCTTCTAGAGCCACACAGGACCCTTCTAAAAGCACCCAGACCCTTCTAGACCCTCCCCGGATCATTCTAAAAGCACCCAGACCCATCTAGAGCCCCCCAGGACTCGTCTAAAACACTCCAGACCCTTCTAGAGGCCCCCAGGACCTTTCTGAATGCCCCCAGACCCTTCTAGACCCCCCAGGACCCTTCTAAAAGCCTCCAGACCCTTCTAGAGCTCCCCAGGACCCTTCTAAATGCACCCAGACATTTCTAGCGCCCCCCAGGACCCTTCTAAAAGCCCCCAGACCCATCTAGAGCTCCCCAGGACCCTTCTAAAAGCACCCAGACCCTTCTAGAGCCCCCCAGGACCCTTCTAAAAGCACCCAGACCCTTCTAGAGCCCCACAGGACCCTTCTAAAAGCCACCAGACCCTTCTAGACCCTCCCCGAATCCATCTAAAAGCACTCAGACCCTTCTAGAGACACGCAGGACCCTTCTAAAAGCACCCAGACCCTTCTAGAGCCTCCCAGGACCATTCTAAAAGCCCCCAGACAATTCTAGAGCTCCCCAGGACCCTTCTAAAATCCCCCAGACCCTTCTAGAGGACCCCAGTGCCCCTCTAATGTTCCCCAGACCCTTCTAGAGCCCCCAAGGACACTTCTAAAACACCCAGAGCCTTCTAGACCCTCCCTGGATCCTTCTAATAGCACCCAGACCCTTCTAGAGCCCCCCAGGACCCTTCTACAAGCCCCCAGACCCTTCTAGAGCCTCTACGGACCCTTCTAAAAGCCCCCGGACCCTTCTAGAGCACCCCAGGACCCATCTATAAGCACCCAGACCCTTCTACAGCCCCACAGGACCCTTCTGAAAGCACCCAGACCCTTCTAGAGCCCCCCAGGACCGTTCTAAAAGAACCCAGACCCTTCTACACCCTCCCCGGATCATTCTAAAAGCACCCAGATACTTCTACAGCCTCCCAGGACCCTTCTGAAAGCACCCAGAGCCTTCTAGATGCCCCCAGGACCCTTCTAAAAGCAACCACACCCTTCTAGAGCCCCCCAGGACGCTTCTAAAAGCCCCCAGACCATTCTAGAGCCACCCAGAACCCTTCTAAAAGCCCCCAGACCATTCTAGAGGCCCCCAAGATCCTTCTAAAAGCCCCCAGACCCTTCTAGAGCCCCCCGGGACCCTTCTAAATGCCCCCAGACCATTCTAGAGCCACCCAGGACATTTCTAAAAGCACCCAGACCCTTCTAGAGCCCACCAGGACCCTTCTAAAAGCAACCAGACCATTCAAGAGCCACCCAGGGCCCTTCTAAAATCACCCAGACACTTCTAGAGCCTCCCAGGACCCTTCTAAAAATCCTCAGACCCATCTAGAGTCCCCCAGGACCCTTCTAAAAGTCCCCAGAGCCATCTAGATGCCCCCAGGACCCTTCTAAAAGCACTCACACTCTTCTAAAGCTCCCCAGGACTCTTCTAAAAGCCCCCAGAGCATTCTAGAGCCCCGCAGGACCATTCTAAAAGCCCCCAGACCCTTCAAAATACTCCCAGGACCCTTCTAAAAGCACCCAGACCCTTCTAGAGCCTCCCAGGACCCTTCTAAAAGAACCCAGACGCTTCTAGATCACCACAGGACCCTTCTAAAAGCCCCCAGACCCTTCTAGACCCTCCCCGAATCCTTCTAAAACACCCAGACCTTTCTAGAGCCTCCCAGGACCCTTCTAATATCCCGCAGACACATCTAGAGGTCTCCAGGACCCTTCTAAGAGCACCCAGACCATTCTAGATCCCCCCAGGACCATTCTAAAAGCCCCCAGACCCTTCTAGATTCTCCCAGGACCCTTCTAAAAGCCCCCAGACACTTCTAGAGCTCCCCAGGACCCTTCTAAAATCCCCCAGACCCTTCTAGAGGCCACCAGGGCTTCTCTAATGGTCCCCAGACCCTTCTAGAGCCCCCAAGGACCCTTCTAAAAGGCCCCAGAGCCTTCTAGACCCTCCCCGGATCCTTCTAATAAACCCCAGACCCTTCTAGAGCCACGCAGGACCCTTCTAAAAGCACCCAGACCCTTCTATAGCCCCCAAGGACCCTTCTAAAAGCTCCCAGACCCTTCTTAAGCCCCACAGGACCCTTCTAAAAGCACCCAGACCCTTCTAGAGACCCTACAGGACCCATCTAGAAGCCCTCAGACCTTTCCAGAGTTTCCCAGGACCCTTCTAAATGCCCCCAGACCCTTCTAGAGCCCTCCAGGATACTTCTAAAAGCACCCAGACCATTCTAGAGCCCCCTAGGACCCTTCTCAAAGACCCCAGACCCTTCTAGAGCTCCCAAGGACCCTTCTAAAATCCCCCAGACCCTTCTAGAGGCCGCCAGGGCTCCTCTAATGGTCCCCAGACCCTTCTAGAGCCCCCAAGGACCCTTCTAAAAGGCCCCAGACCCTGCTAGAACCTCCACGGACACTTCTAAAAGCAACCAGACCCTTCTAGAGCCTCCCAGGACCCTTTTAAAATCCCTCCGACACTTCTAGAGGCCCCCAGGACCCTTCTAAAATACCCCAGAGCCTTCAAGATGCCCCCAGGACAATTCTAAAAGACCTCACACCCTTCTAGAGCCCCCCAGGAACATTCTAAACTCCCCCAGACCCTTCCAGAGCCCCACAGGACGCTTCTAAATGCCCCCAGACCCATCTAGATCCTCCCCGGATCCTTCTAAAATCCTCCAGACCTTTGTAGAGCCTCCCAGGACCCTTTTAAAAGTCCCCAGACCATTCTAGAGACCCCCAGGACCCTTCTAAAAGCACCCAGACGCTTCTAGACCCTCACCGAATCCTTCTTAAAGCACCCAGACCTTTCTACAGCCTCCCAGGTCCCTTCTAATATCCCGCAGACACTTCTAGAGGCCCCCAGGACCCTTCTAAAAGCCCCCAGAGCATTCTAGATGACCCAGGACCCTTCTAAAAGACCTAACACCCTTCTAGAGCCCCCCAGGACCCTTCTAAGAGCCCCCAGACCCTTCTAGATCCCCTCAGGACCCTTCTAAAAGCTCCCAGACCCTTCTAGAGCCCCCCAGGACCCTTCTAAAAGCCCCCAGTCCCTTCTAGAGACCAGCAGGACCCTTCTAAAAGCCCCCAGATATTTCTAGAGGAGACCAGGACCCTTCTAAAAGCCCCCAGACCTTTCTAGAGCTCCCCAGGACCCTTCTAAAATCCCTCATACCCTTCTAGAGTCCCCCAGGGCTCCTCTAATGGTCCCCAGACCCTTCCAGAGGCACCCAGGACCCTTCTAAAAGCACCCACACCCTTCTAGAGGCCCCCAGTACCCTTCAGAAAGCACCCAGACCCTTCTAGAGTCCCGCAGGACCCTTCTAAAAGCCTCCAGACCCTCCTAGAGCCTCCCCGGATCCTTCTAAAATCCTCCAGACATTTTTAGAGCCCGCCAGGACCCTTCTAAAAGCTCCCAGACCTTTCTAGACCATCCCCGGATCCTTCTAAAATCCTCCAGACATTTTTAGAGCCCCCCAGGACACTTCTAAAAGCCTCCAGACCCTTCTAGAGGCACCCAGGACCATTCTGAATTCCCCCAGACATTTCTAGACCCCCCAGGACCCATCTAAAAGCCTCCAGACCCTTCTAGAGGCCACCAGGACCCTTCTAAAACCCCCCAGACACTTCTAGCGCATCCCAGGACCTTTCTAAAAGCCCCCAGACCCTTCTAGAGCTCCCCAGGACCCTTCTAAAAGCACCCAGACCCTTCTAGATCCCCCCAGGACCCTTCTAAAAGCACCCAGACCCTTCTAGAGCCACACAGGACCCTTCTAAAAGCCACCAGACCCTTCTAGAACCTCCCCGAATCATTCTAAAAGCACCCAGACCTTTCTAGAGCCACCCAGGTCCCTTCTAACATCCCTCAGACATCTCTAGAGGCCCCCAGGACCCTTCTAAAAGCCCCCAGAACCTTCTAGATGCCCCCAGGACCCTTCTAAAAGCACTCACACCCTTCTAGAGCACCCCAGGACCCTTCTAAAAGGCCCCAGACCATTATAGAGAACCCAGGACTCTTCTAAAAGCCCCCAGACCCTTCTAGAGACCCGCAGGACCCTTCTAAAAGCCCCCAGACCCTTCTAGAGTCTACCAGGACCCTTCAAAAAGTACCCAGACCCTTCTAGCTCTGCCCAGGACTCTTCTAAACTCCCCGAGACCCTTATAGAGCCCCCCAGGTCTCCTCTAATGGTACCCAGACCATTCTAGAGCCCCCAAGGACCCTTCTAAAAGCCTCCAGACCCTTCTAGAGACACGCAGGACCCTTCCAAAAGACCCCAGACCATTCTAGAGCCTTCCAGGACCCTTCTAAAAGCCCCCAGACAATTCTAGAGCTCCCCAGGACCCTTCTAAAATCTCCCAGACCCTTCTAGAGGACCCCAGTGCCCCTCTAATGGTCCCCAGACCCTTCTATAGCCCCCAAGGACCCTTCTAAAAGCTCCCAGACCCTTCTAGACCCTCCCAGGATCCTTCTAATAGCCCCCAGACCCTTCTAGAGCCCCCCAGGACCCTTCTAAAAGCCCCCAGACCCTTCTAGAGCCTCCACGGACCCTTCTCAAAGCCCCCGGACCCTTCCAGAGCCTCCCAGGACCCATCTAAAGCCCCCAGACCCTTCTACTGCCCCACAGGACCATTCTAAAAGCCCCCAGACCCTTCTAGAGCCACCCAGGACCCTTCTAAAAGCACCTAGACCCTTCTAGAGGCCCCCATTACCCATCTAAAAGCACCCAGAGCTTTCTAGAGGCCCCCTGGACCCTTCAAAAAGCACCCAGACCCTTCTAGAGCCTCCCAGGACCATTCTAAAAGCACCCAGACACTTCTAGAGCCTCCCAGGACCCTTCTAAAAGCACCCAGACCCTTCTAGAGCCCCCCAGGACCATTCTAAAAGCCCCCAGACCCTTCTAGAGCCTCGCACGACCCTTCTAAAAGCCCCCAGACCCTTCTAGAGACCATACAGGACCCTTCTAAAAGCCCTCAGACCCTTCTAGCGTCTCCCAGGACCCTTCTAAAAGCTCCCAGACCCTTCTAGAGCAACCCAGGACCCTTCTAAAAACACCCAGACCCTTCTAGAGCCCCCTAGGACCCTTCTCAAAGACCCCAGAGCCTTCTAGAGTCTACCAGGGCCTTTCTAAAAGCCCCCAGACCCTTCTAGAGACACGCAGGACCCTTCTAGAACCCCCAGACCCTTCTAGATTCCCCCAGGACCCTTGTAAAAGCACCCAGACCCTTCTAGAGCTCCTCAGGACCCTTCTAAAATCCCCCAGACCCTTCTAGAGGACCCCAGGGCTCCTCTAATGGTCCCCAGACCCTTCTAGAGCCACCAAGGACCCTTCTAAATGCCCCCAGACCCTTCTAGAGCCTCCACGGATCCTTCTAAAAGCCCCCAGACCCTTCTAGAGCCCCCCAGGACCCTTCTAAAAGCACCCAGACCCTTCTAGAGCCTACACGGACCATTCTAAAAGCCCCCGGACCCTTCTAGAGCCCCCCAGGACCCATCTAAAAGCCCCCAGACCCTTCTACAGCCCCTCAGGACCCTTCTAAAAGCCGCCAGACACTTCTAGAGCCTCCCCGGATCCTTCTAAAATCCTCCAGACATTTGTAGAGCCCCCCAGGACCATTCTAAAAGCACCCAGACCCTTCTAGACCATCACCGGATCCTTCTAAAACCACCCAGACCCATCTGGATCCTCCCAGGACCTTTCTAAAAGCCCCCAGACCATTCTAGATGACCCAGGACCCTTCTAAAAGCCCCCAGACCCTTCTAGAGCCCCCCAGGACACTTCTGAAAGCCCCCAGACCCTTCTAGAGCCCCCCAGGACCCTTCTAAATGACCCCAGACCCATCTAGAGCCCCCCCGGACTCTTCTAATAGACTCCAGACCCTTCTAGAGGCCCGAAGGACCCTTCTGAATGCCCCCAGACCCTTCTAGATCCCCCTAGGACCCTTCTATAAAGCCTCCAGACCCTTCTAGAGGCACCCAGGACCCTTCTAAAAGCCCCCAGACACTTCTAGAGACACCCAGGACCCTTCTAAAAGCACCCAGACACTTCTAGCGCCCTCAGGACCCTTCTAAAAGCCCCAAGACCCTTCTAGAGCTCCCCAGGACCCTTCTAAAAGCCCCCAGACCCTTCTAGAGGCCCCCAGGACCCTTCTAAAAGCACCCAGACCCTTCTAGAGCCCCACAGGACCCTTCTAAAAGCCCCCAGACCCTTCTAGAGCTCCCCAGGACCCTTCTAAAATCCCCCAGACACTTCTAGAGGCCACCAGGGCTTCTCTAATGGTCCCCAGACCCTTCTAGAGCCCCCAAGGATCCTTCTAAAAGGCCCCAGAGCCTTCTAGACCCTCCCCGGATCCTTCTAATAGACCCCAGACCCTTCTAGAGCCACGCAGGACCCTTCTAAAAGCACCCAGACAATTCTAGAGCTCCCCAGGACCCTTCTAAAATCTACCAGACCCTTCTAGAGTACCCAAGTGCCCCTCTAATGGTCCCCAGACCCTTCTATAGCCCCCAAGGACCCTTCTAAAAGCTCCTAGACCCTTCTAGACCCTCCCAGGATCCTTCTAATAGCCCCCAGACCCTTCTAGAGCCCCCCAGGACCCTTCTAAAAGCCCCCAGACCCTTCTAGAGCCTCCACGGACCCTTCTGAAAGCCCCCGGACCCTTCCAGAGCCCCCCAGGACCCATCTAAATCCACCAGACCCTTCTACTGCCCCACAGGACCATTCTAAAAGCCCCCAGACCCTTCTAGAGCCACCCAGGACCCTTCTAAAAGCACCTAGACCCTTCTAGAGGCCCCCAGGACCCATCTAAAAGCCCCCAGAGCTTTCTAGAGGCCCCCTGGACCCTTCAAAAAGCCCCCAGACCCTTCTAGAGCCTCCCAGGACCATTCTAAAAGCACCCAGACACTTCTAGAGCCTCCCAGGACCCTTCTAAAAGCACCCAGACCCTTCTAGAGCCCCCCAGGACCATTCTAAAAGCCCCCAGACCCTTCTAGAGCCTCGCACGACCCTTCTAAAAGCCCCCAGACCCTTCTAGAGACCATACAGGACCCTTCTAAAAGCCCTCAGACCCTTCTAGCGTCTCCCAGGACCCTTCTAAAAGCTCCCAGACCCTTCTAGAGCAACCCAGGACCCTTCTAAAAACACCCAGACCCTTCTAGAGCCCCCTAGGACCCTTCTCAAAGACCCCAGAGCCTTCTAGAGTCTACCAGGGCCTTTCTAAAAGCCCCCAGACCCTTCTAGAGACACGCAGGACCCTTCTAGAACCCCCAGACCCTTCTAGATTCCCCCAGGACCCTTGTAAAAGCACCCAGACCCTTCTAGAGCTCCTCAGGACCCTTCTAAAATCCCCCAGACCCTTCTAGAGGACCCCAGGGCTCCTCTAATGGTCCCCAGACCCTTCTAGAGCCACCAAGGACCCTTCTAAATGCCCCCAGACCCTTCTAGAGCCTCCACGGATCCTTCTAAAAGCCCCCAGACCCTTCTAGAGCCCCCCAGGACCCTTCTAAAAGCACCCAGACCCTTCTAGAGCCTACACGGACCATTCTAAAAGCCCCCGGACCCTTCTAGAGCCCCCCAGGACCCATCTAAAAGCCCCCAGACCCTTCTACAGCCCCTCAGGACCCTTCTAAAAGCCGCCAGACACTTCTAGAGCCTCCCCGGATCCTTCTAAAATCCTCCAGACATTTGTAGAGCCCCCCAGGACCATTCTAAAAGCACCCAGACCCTTCTAGACCATCACCGGATCCTTCTAAAACCACCCAGACCCATCTGGATCCTCCCAGGACCTTTCTAAAAGCCCCCAGACCCTTCTAGATGACCCAGGACCCTTCTAAAAGCCCCCAGACCCTTCTAGAGCCCCCCAGGACACTTCTGAAAGCCCCCAGACCCTTCTAGAGCCCCCCAGGACCCTTCTAAATGACCCCAGACCCATCTAGAGCCCCCCCGGACTCTTCTAATAGACTCCAGACCCTTCTAGAGGCCCGAAGGACCCTTCTGAATGCCCCCAGACCCTTCTAGATCCCCCTAGGACCCTTCTATAAAGCCTCCAGACCCTTCTAGAGGCCCCCAGGACCCTTCTAAAAGCCCCCAGACACTTCTAGAGACACCCAGGACCCTTCTAAAAGCACCCAGACACTTCTAGCGCCCTCAGGACCCTTCTGAAAGCCCCCAGACCCTTCTAGAGCCCCACAGGACCCTTCTAAATGCCCCCAGACTCTTCTAGACCCTTCCCGAATCCTTCTAAAAGCACCCAGACCATTCCAGAGCCTCCCAGGACCCTTCTAAAATCCCTCAGACACTTCTAGAGGCCCACAGGACACTTCTAAAAGCCCCCAGAGCCTTCTAGATGCCCCCAGGACCATTCTAAAAGACCTCACACCCTTCTAGAGCACCCCAGGACCCTTCTAAAAGACCTCACACCCTTCTAGAGCCCCCCAGGACCTTTCTAAAAGAACCCAGACCCTTCTAGAGACACGAAGGACCCTTCTAATAGCACTCAGACCCTTCTAGAGTCTCCCAGGACCCTTCTAAAAGCACCCAGACCCTTCTAGAGCTCCCCAGGACCTATCTAAACTCCCCCAGACCCTTCTAGAGCCACCCAGGACCATTCTAAATGTCCCCAGACCCATCTAGAGCCCCCCAGGATTCTTCTAAAAGCATCCAGACCCTTCTAGAGGCCCCCAGGACCCTTCTGAATGCCCCCAGACCCTTCTAGAGCCCCCCAGAACTCTTCTAAAAGCCTCCAGACCCTTCTAGAGGCCCCCAGGACCCTTCTGAAAGCCCCCAGACCCTTCTAGCGCTCCCCAGAACCCTTCTAAATGCACCCAGACTATTTTAGCGCCACCCAGGACCCTTCTAAAAGACCCCAGACCCTTCTAGAGCTCCCCAGGACCCTTCTAAAAGCACCCAGACCCTTCTAGAGCCCCCCAGGACCCTTCTAAAAGTACCCAGACCCTTCTAGAGCCCCACAGGACCCTTCTAAATGCCCCCAGACTCTTCTAGACCCTCCCCGAATCCTTCTAAAAGCACCCAGACCATTCCAGAGCCTCCCTGGACCCTTCTAAAATCCCTCAGACACTTCTAGAGGCCCACAGGACACTTCTAAAAGCCCCCAGAGCCTTCTAGATGCCCCCAGGACCATTCTAAAAGACCTCACACCCTTCTAGAGCACCCCAGGACCATTCTAAAAGCCCCCAGACCCTTCTAGAGCCCCCCAGGACCCTTCTAAAAGCCCCCAGACCCTTCTAGAGACACGCAGGACCCTTCTAAATGTCCCCAGACCCTTCTAGAGTCTCCAAGGACCCTTCTAAAAGCCCCCAGACCCTTCTAGAGCTCCCCAGGACCCTTCTAAAATACCCCAGACCCCTCTAGAGGCCCCCAGGGCTCCTCTAGTGGTCCCCACACCCTTCTAGAGCAACCAAGGACCCTTCTAAAAGCCCCCAGACCCTTCTAGAGTCACGCAGGACCCTTCTAAAAGACCCCAGACCCTTCTAGATTCCCCCAGGACCCTGTAAAAGCCCCCAGACCCTTCTAGAGCTCCTCAGGACCCTTCTAAAATCCCCCAGACCCTTCTATAGGACCCCAGGGCTCCTCAAATGGTCCCCAGACCCTTCTAGAGCCACCAAGGACCCTTCTAAATGCCCCCAGAGCCTTCTAGACCCTCCCCGGATCCTTCTAATAGCCCCCAGACCCTTCTAGAGCCCCCCAGGACCCTTCTAAAAGCACCCAGACCCTTCTAGAGCCTCCACGGACCATTCAAAAAGCCCCCGGACCCTTCTAGAGCCCCCCAGGACCCATCTAAAAGCCCCCAGACCCTTCTACAGCCCCACAGGACCCTTCTAAACGCCCCCAGACCATTCTAGAGCCACCCAGGACCTTTCTGAAAGCACCCAGACCCTTCTAGAGGCCCCCAGGACCCTTCTGAATGCACCCAGACCCTTCTAGAGCTCCCAAGGACCCTTCTAAAAGCCGCCAGACACTTCTAGAGCCTCCCCGGATCCTTCTAAAATCCTCCAGACATTTGTAGAGCCCCCCAGGACCCTTCTAAAAGCACCCAGACCCTTCTAGACCATCCCCGGATCCTTCTAAAACCACCCAGACCCATCTGGATCCTCCCAGGACCTTTCTAAAAGCCCCCAGACCATTCTAGATGACCCAGGACCCTTCTAAAAGCCCCCAGACCCTTCTAGAGCTCCCCAGGACCCTTCTAAATGACCCCAGACCCATCTAGAGCCCCCCAGGACTCTTCTAATAGACTCCAGACCCTTCTAGAGGCCCCCAGGACCCTTCTATAAAGCCTCCAGACCATTCTAGAGCCCCCCAGGACCCTTCTAAAAGCCCCCAGACCCTTCTAGAGACACCCAGGACCCTTCTAAAAGCACCCAGACACTTCTAGCGCCCTCAGGACCCTTCTAAAAGCCCCAAGACCCTTCTAGAGCTCTCCAGGACCCTTCTAAAAGCCCCCAGACCCTTCTAGAGGCCCCCAGGACCCTTCTAAAAGCACCCAGACCCTTCTAGAGCCCCACAGGACCCTTCTAAAAGCAACCAGACCCTTCTAGAGCCTCCCAGGACCCTTTTAAAATCCCTCAGACACATCTAGAGGCCCCCAGGACCCTTCTAAAAGCCATCAGAGTCTTCGAGATGCCCCCAGGACCCTTCTAAAAGACCTCACACCCTTCTAGAGCCCCCCAGGACCATTCTAAAAGAACCCAGACCCTTCTAGAGACCCGAAGGACCCTTCTAAAAGCACTCAGACCCTTCTAGAGTCACCCAGGACCCTTCTAAAAGCACCCAGACCCTTCTAGAGCTCCCCAGGACCTATCTAAACTCCCCCAGACCCTTCTAGAGCCACCCAGGACCATTCTAAATGTCCCCAGACCCATCTAGACCCCCCAGGACTCTTCTAAAAGCATCCAGACCCTTCTAGAGGCCCCCAGGACCCTTCTGAATGCCCCCAGACCCTTTTAGAGCCCCTCAGAACTCTTCTAAAAGCCTCCAGACCTTTCTAGAGGCCCCCAGGACCCTTCTGAAAGCCCCCAGACCCTTCTAGAGCTCCCCAGGACCCTTCTAAATGCACCCAGACACTTTTAGCGCCACCCAGGACCCTTCCAAAAGACCCCAGACCCTTCTAGAGCTCCCCAGGACCCTTCTAAAAGCACCCAGACCCTTCTAGAGCCCCCCAGGACACTTCTAAAAGCACCCAGACCCTTCTAGAGCCCCACAGGACCCTTCTAAATGCCCCCAGACCTTTCTAGAGGCCCCCAGGATCTTTCTAAAATGCCCCAGACCCTTCTAGAGCACCCCAGGACCCTTATAAATGCTCCCAGACCCTTCTAGAGCCCCCCAGGACCTTCTAAAAGCCTCCAGACTTTTCTAGAGGCACGCAGGACCCTTCTGAAAGCCTCCAGAACCTTCTAGATCCGACCAGGACCCTTCTAAAAGCCCCCAGACCATTCTAGAGCCCCCCATAACTCCTCTAAAAGCCCCCAGACCCTTCTAGAGAAGCCCAGGGCCCCTATAATAGCACCCAGACCCTTCTAGAGCTCCCCAGGACCCTTCTAAAATCCCTCAGACCCTTCTAGAGCCCCCCAGGACCCTTCTAAAATCCCCCAGACCCTTCTAGAACCGCCCAGGACCCTTCTAAAACCACCCAGACCGTTCTAGACCCTCCCCGGATTCTTCTAAAAGCCCCCACACCCTTCTAGAGCCACCCAGGACCCTTCTAAAAGCCTCCAGACCCTTCTAGAGCCACCCAAGACCCTTCTAAAAGCCCCCAGACCATTCTAGAGATTCCACGTATCCTTCTAAAAGCCCCCAGACCCTTCTAGAGCCCCCCAGGACCCTTCTAAATGCCCCCAGACCAATCTAGAGCCCCCCAGGACTCTTCTAAAAGCATCCAGTCCCTTCTAGAGGCCACCAGGACCGTTCTGAATGCCCCCAGACCATTCTAGAGCCCATCAGGACCATTCTAAAAGCCTCCAGACCCTTCTACATGCCCCCAGGACCCTTCTGAAAGCCCCCAGACCCTTCTAGAGCTCCCCAGGACCCTTCCAAATACACCCAAACACTTCTAGCGACCCCCAGGACCCTTCTGAAAGCCCCAGACCCTTCTAGAGCTCCCCAGGACTCTTCTAAAAAGCCCCAGACCCTTCTAGAGCGCCCCAGGACCCGTCTAAAAGACCCCAGACCCTTCTAGAGCTCCACAGGACCCTTCTAAAAGCCCCAGACCCTTCTAGACCCTCCCCGGATCCTTCTAAAAGCACCCAGACCCTTCTAGAGCCTCCCCGGACCCTTCTAAAAGGCCGCAGACAATTCTAGAGGCCCCCAGGACCCTTCAAAAACACCCAGAGACTTCTAGATGCACCCAGGACCCATCTAAAAGCCCCCAGACCCTTCTAGAGCTCCCCAGGACCCTTCTAAAAGCCCCAAGACCCTTCTAGAGCTCCCCAGGACCCTTCTAAAAGCACCCAGACCCGTCTACAGGCCCCCAGGACCCTTCTAAAAGCACCCAGACCCTTCTAGAGCCCCACAGGACCCTTCTAAAAGCCCCCAGACCCTTCTAGACCCTCCCCGAATCCTTCTAAAAGCAACCAGACCCTTCTAGAGCCTCCCAGGACCCTTTTAAAATCCCTCAGACACTTCTAGAGGCCCCCAGGACCCTTCTAAAAGCCATCAGAGTCTTCGAGATGCCCCCAGGACCCTTCTAAAAGACCTCACACCCTTCTAGAGCCCCCCAGGACCATTCTAAAAGAACCCAGACCCTTCTAGAGACCCGAAGGACCCTTCTAAAAGCACTCAGACCCTTCTAGAGCCCCACAGGACCCTTCTAAATGCCCCTAGACTCTTCTAGACCCTCCCCGAATCCTTCTAAAAGCACCCAGACCATTCCAGAGCCTCCCAGGACCCTTCTAAAATCCCTCAGACACTTCTAGAGGCCCACAGGACACTTCTAAAAGCCCCCAGACCCTTCTAGATGCCCCCAGGACCATTCTAAAAGCCCTCACACCCTTCTAGAGCACCCCAGGACCCTTCTAAAAGCCCCCAGACCCTTCTAGAGCACCCCAGGACCCTTCTAAAAGCCCCCAGACCCTTCTAGAGACCCGCAGGACCCTTCTAAATGCCCCCAGACCCTTCTAGAGTCTCCCAGGACCCTTCTAAAAGCCCCCAGACCCTTCTAGAGCTCCCCAGGACCCTTCTAAAATACCCCAGACCCCTCTAGAGGCCCCCAGGGCTCCTCTAGTGGTCCCCACACCCTTCTAGAGCCCCCAAGGACCCTTCTAAAAGCCCCCAGACCCTTCTAGAGACACGCAGGACTCTTCTAAAAGCCCCCAGACCCTTCTAGAGCCTCCCAGGACCTTTCTAAAAGCCCCCAGACAATTCTAGAGGCTCCCAGTGCCCCTCTAATGGTCCCCAGACCCTTCTAGAGCCCCCAAGGACCCTTCTAAAAGCCCCCAGACCCTTCTATAGCCACCTAGGACCATTCTAAAAGCACCCAGACCCTTCTAGAGGCCCCCAGGACCCTTCTAAAAGCCCCCAGACCCTTCTAGAGCCCCCCAGGACCCTTCTAAATGCCCCCAGACCCTTGTAGAGCCCCCCAGGACCCTTCTAAAAGAATCCAGACTATTCGAGAGGACCTCAGGACCCTTCTAAAATCCCCCAGACCCTTCTAGAACACCCCAGGACCCTTCTAAAAGAGCCCTGACGATTCTAGAGCCCCCCAGGACTCTTCTAAATGCCCCCAGACACTTCTAGAGAGCCCAGGGCCCGTCTAAAAGCACCCAGACCCTTCTAGAGAACCCCAGGGCCCGTCTAAAACCTCCCAGACCCTTCTAGACCCTCCCCGGATCTTTCTAAAAGCCCCCAGACCCTTCTAGAGCCCCACAGGACCATTCTCAAAGACTCCAGACCCTTCTATAGCCCCCAGACCCTTCTAGATCCTCCCCGTATCATTCTAAATGCCCCCAGACCCTTCTAGAGGACCCCAGGACCCTTCTAAAAGCCGCCAGACCCTTCTAGAGCCTCCCCGGATCATTCTAAAAGACCATAGACGCTTCTAGATGCCCCCAGGACCATTCTAAAACCCTCCAGACATTTGTAGAGCCTCCCTGGAAACTTCTAATTCCCCCAGACCCTTCTAGAACCTCCCCGGATCCTTCTAAAAGTACCCAGACCCATCTGGATCCTACCAGGACCCTTCTAAAAGACCCCAGACCCTTCTAGAGGCCCCAAGAACCCTTCTAATAGCCCCCCAGACCCTTCTAGAGCCCCCAAGGACCATTCTAAAAGCCCCCAGACCCTTCAAGAGCTCCCCAGAACCCTTCTAAAATCCCCCAGACCCTTCTAGAGGCCCCTAGGGCCCCTCTAATGGTCCCCAGACCCTTCTAGAGCCACCAAGGACCCTTCTAAAATCCCCCAGACCCTTCTAGAGACCCGCAGGACCCTTCTAAAAGACCCCAGACCCTTGTAGACCATCCCTGGATCCTTCTAATAGCCCCCAGACCCTTCTAGAGCCCCCCAGGACCCTTCTAAAAGTCCCCAGACCCTTATAGACCCTCCCCGGATCCTTCTAAAATCACCCAGACCCTTCTAGAGCCTCCCAGGACCCTTATAAAATCACTCAGACCATTCTAGAGCCCCACATGACCCTTATAAAAGCCCCCAGAGACTTCTAGATGGACCCAGGACCATTCTAAAAGCCCTCACACCCTTCTAGAGCCCACCAGGACCCTTCTAAAAGCCGCCAGACCCTTCTAGAGCCCCCCAGGACCCATCTAAAAGCTCCCAGACCCTTCTAGAGACCCGCAGGACCCATCTAAATGCCCCCAGACCCTTCTAGAGTTTCCCAGGACCCTTCTAAAATACCCCAGACCCCTCTAGAGGCCCCCAGGGCTCCTCTAGTGGTCCCCACACCATTCTAGAGCCCCCAAGGACCCTTCTAAAAGCCCCCAGACCCTTCTAGAGACCCGCAGGACCCTTCTAAATGCCCCCAGACCTTTCTAGAGGCCCCCAGGATCCTTCTAAAAGCTCCCAGACCCTTCTAGAGACCCGCAGGACCCATCTAAATGCCCCCAGACCCTTCTAGAGTTTCCCAGGACCCTTCTAAAAGCCCCCAGACGCTTCTAGAGCTCCCCAGGTCCCTTCTAAAATACCCCAGACTCTTCTAGAGGCCTCCAGGGCCCCTCTAGTGGTCCCCAGACCCTTCTAGAGCCCCTAAGGACCATTCTAAAAGCCCCCAGACCCTTCTAGAGGCCCCTAGGGCCCCTCTAATGGTCCCCAGACCCTTCTAGAGCCCCAAGGACCCTTCTAAAAGCACCCAGACCCTTCTAGAGACCCGCAGGACCCTTCTAAATGCCCCCAGACCTTTCTAGAGGCCCCCAGGATCCTTCTAAAATCCCCCAGACCCTTCTAGAGCCCCCCAGGACACTTCTAAATGCCCCCAGACCCTTCTAGAGCCCCCCAGGACCATTCTAAAAGCACCCAGACCCTTTCTAGAGCCTCCCAGGACCCTTCTGAAAGCCCCCAGACCCTTCTAGATGCGCCCAGGACCCTTCTAAAAGACCCCAGACCATTCTAGACCCCCCCAGGACTCTTCTAAAAGCCCCCAGACCCTTCTAGAGAAGTCCAGGGCCCCTCTAAAAGCACACAGACCCTTCTAGAGCTCCCCAGGACCCTTCTAAAATCCCTCAGACCCTTCTAGAGCCCCCCAGGATCCTTCTAAAATCCCCCAGACCCTTCTAGAACCCCCCAGGACCATTCTAAAACCACCCAGACCGTTCTAGACCCTCCCCGGATCGTTCTAAAAGCACCCAGACCCTTCTAGAACCTCCCAGGACCCTTCTAAAATCCATCAGACCATTCTAGAGCCTCCCAGGACCCTTCTAAAAGCCCCCAGATCCTTCTAGAGACCCGCAGGACCCTTCTAAAAGCCTCCAGACCCTTCTAGAGCAACCCAGGACCCTTCTAAAAGCCCCTAGACCCTTCTAGAAATTCCACGTATCCTTCTAAAAGCCCCCAGACCCTTCTAGATCCCCCCAGGACCCTTCTAAATGCCCCCAGACCCATCTAGAGCCCCCCAGGACCCTTCTAAAAGCACCCAGACCCTTCTAGAGCCCCACAGGACCCTTCTAAAAGCCCCCAGACCCTTCTAGACCCTCCCCGAATCCTTCTAAAAGCAACCAGACCCTTCTAGAGCCTCCCAGGACCCTTTTAAAATCCCTCAGACACTTCTAGAGGCCCCCAGGACCCTTCTAAAAGCCATCAGAGTCTTCGAGATGCCCCCAGGACCCTTCTAAAAGACCTCACACCCTTCTAGAGCCCCCCAGGACCATTCTAAAAGAACCCAGACCCTTCTAGAGACCCGAAGGACCCTTCTAAAAGCACTCAGACCCTTCTAGAGCCCCACAGGACCCTTCTAAATGCCCCTAGACTCTTCTAGACCCTCCCCGAATCCTTCTAAAAGCACCCAGACCATTCCAGAGCCTCCCAGGACCCTTCTAAAATCCCTCAGACACTTCTAGAGGCCCACAGGACACTTCTAAAAGCCCCCAGAGCCTTCTAGATGCCCCCAGGACCATTCTAAAAGCCCTCACACCCTTCTAGAGCACCCCAGGACCCTTCTAAAAGCCCCCAGACCCTTCTAGAGCACCCCAGGACCCTTCTAAAAGCCCCCAGACCCTTCTAGAGACCCGCAGGACCCTTCTAAATGCCCCCAGACCCTTCTAGAGTCTCCCAGGACCCTTCTAAAAGCCCCCAGACCCTTCTAGAGCTCCCCAGGACCCTTCTAAAATACCCCAGACCCCTCTAGAGGCCCCCAGGGCTCCTCTAGTGGTCCCCACACCCTTCTAGAGCCCCCAAGGACCCTTCTAAAAGCCCCCAGACCCTTCTAGAGACACGCAGGACTCTTCTAAAAGCCCCCAGACCCTTCTAGAGCCTCCCAGGACCTTTCTAAAAGCCCCCAGACAATTCTAGAGGCTCCCAGTGCCCCTCTAATGGTCCCCAGACCCTTCTAGAGCCCCCAAGGACCCTTCTAAAAGCCCCCAGACCCTTCTATAGCCACCTAGGACCATTCTAAAAGCACCCAGACCCTTCTAGAGGCCCCCAGGACCCTTCTAAAATCCCCCAGACCCTTCTAGAGCCCCCCAGGACCCTTCTAAATGCCCCCAGACCCTTGTAGAGCCCCCCAGGACCCTTCTAAAAGAATCCAGACTATTCGAGAGGACCTCAGGACCCTTCTAAAATCCCCCAGACCCTTCTAGAACACCCCAGGACCCTTCTAAAAGAGCCCTGACGATTCTAGAGCCCCCCAGGACTCTTCTAAATGCCCCCAGACACTTCTAGAGAGCCCAGGGCCCGTCTAAAAGCACCCAGACCCTTCTAGAGAACCCCAGGGCCCGTCTAAAACCTCCCAGACCCTTCTAGACCCTCCCCGGATCTTTCTAAAAGCCCCCAGACCCTTCTAGAGCCCCACAGGACCATTCTCAAAGACTCCAGACCCTTCTATAGCCCCCAGACCCTTCTAGATCCTCCCCGTATCATTCTAAATGCCCCCAGACCCTTCTAGAGGACCCCAGGACCCTTCTAAAAGCCGCCAGACCCTTCTAGAGCCTCCCCGGATCATTCTAAAAGACCATAGACGCTTCTAGATGCCCCCAGGACCATTCTAAAACCCTCCAGACATTTGTAGAGCCTCCCTGGAAACTTCTAATTCCCCCAGACCCTTCTAGAACCTCCCCGGATCCTTCTAAAAGTACCCAGACCCATCTGGATCCTACCAGGACCCTTCTAAAAGACCCCAGACCCTTCTAGAGGCCCCAAGAACCCTTCTAATAGCCCCCCAGACCCTTCTAGAGCCCCCAAGGACCATTCTAAAAGCCCCCAGACCCTTCAAGAGCTCCCCAGAACCCTTCTAAAATCCCCCAGACCCTTCTAGAGGCCCCTAGGGCCCCTCTAATGGTCCCCAGACCCTTCTAGAGCCACCAAGGACCCTTCTAAAATCCCCCAGACCCTTCTAGAGACCCGCAGGACCCTTCTAAAAGACCCCAGACCCTTGTAGACCATCCCTGGATCCTTCTAATAGCCCCCAGACCCTTCTAGAGCCCCCCAGGACCCTTCTAAAAGTCCCCAGACCCTTATAGACCCTCCCCGGATCCTTCTAAAATCACCCAGACCCTTCTAGAGCCTCCCAGGACCCTTATAAAATCACTCAGACCATTCTAGAGCCCCACAGGACCCTTATAAAAGCCCCCAGAGACTTCTAGATGGACCCAGGACCATTCTAAAAGCCCTCACACCCTTCTAGAGCCCACCAGGACCCTTCTAAAAGCCGCCAGACCCTTCTAGAGCCCCCCAGGACCCATCTAAAAGCTCCCAGACCCTTCTAGAGACCCGCAGGACCCATCTAAATGCCCCCAGACCCTTCTAGAGTTTCCCAGGACCCTTCTAAAATACCCCAGACCCCTCTAGAGGCCCCCAGGGCTCCTCTAGTGGTCCCCACACCATTCTAGAGCCCCCAAGGACCCTTCTAAAAGCCCCCAGACCCTTCTAGAGACCCGCAGGACCCTTCTAAATGCCCCCAGACCTTTCTAGAGGCCCCCAGGATCCTTCTAAAAGCTCCCAGACCCTTCTAGAGACCCGCAGGACCCATCTAAATGCCCCCAGACCCTTCTAGAGTTTCCCAGGACCCTTCTAAAAGCCCCCAGACGCTTCTAGAGCTCCCCAGGTCCCTTCTAAAATACCCCAGACTCTTCTAGAGGCCTCCAGGGCCCCTCTAGTGGTCCCCAGACCCTTCTAGAGCCCCTAAGGACCATTCTAAAAGCCCCCAGACCCTTCTAGAGGCCCCTAGGGCCCCTCTAATGGTCCCCAGACCCTTCTAGAGCCCCAAGGACCCTTCTAAAAGCACCCAGACCCTTCTAGAGACCCGCAGGACCCTTCTAAATGCCCCCAGACCTTTCTAGAGGCCCCCAGGATCCTTCTAAAATCCCCCAGACCCTTCTAGAGCCCCCCAGGACACTTCTAAATGCCCCCAGACCCTTCTAGAGCCCCCCAGGACCATTCTAAAAGCACCCAGACCCTTTCTAGAGCCTCCCAGGACCCTTCTGAAAGCCCCCAGACCCTTCTAGATGCGCCCAGGACCCTTCTAAAAGACCCCAGACCATTCTAGACCCCCCCAGGACTCTTCTAAAAGCCCCCAGACCCTTCTAGAGAAGTCCAGGGCCCCTCTAAAAGCACACAGACCCTTCTAGAGCTCCCCAGGACCCTTCTAAAATCCCTCAGACCCTTCTAGAGCCCCCCAGGATCCTTCTAAAATCCCCCAGACCCTTCTAGAACCCCCCAGGACCATTCTAAAACCACCCAGACCGTTCTAGACCCTCCCCGGATCGTTCTAAAAGCACCCAGACCATTCTAGAGCCTCCCAGGACCCTTCTAAAAGCCCCCAGATCCTTCTAGAGACCCGCAGGACCCTTCTAAAAGCCTCCAGACCCTTCTAGAGCAACCCAGGACCCTTCTAAAAGCCCCTAGACCCTTCTAGAAATTCCACGTATCCTTCTAAAAGCCCCCAGACCCTTCTAGATCCCCCCAGGACCCTTCTAAATGCACCCAGACCCATCTAGAGCCCCCCAGGACCCTTCTAAAAGCCTCTAGTCCCTTCTAGAGGCCACCAGGACCGTTCTGAATGCCCCCAGACCCTTCTAGAGCGCTCCAGGACCCTTCTAAAAGCCTCCAGACCCTTCTGCATGACCCCAAGACCCTTCTGAAAGTCCCCAGACCCTTCTAGAGCACCCCAAGACCCTTCCAAATACACCCAGACACTTCTAGCGACCCCCAGGATCATTCTGAAAGCCCCAGACCCTTCTAGATCTCCCCAGAAATCTTCTAAAAGGCCCCAGAGCCTTCTAGAGCCCCCCAGGACCCGTCTAAAAGAACCCAGACCCTTCTAGAGCTCCACAGGACCCTTCTAAAAGCCCCAGACCCTTCTAGACCCTAACCGGATCCTTCTAAAAGCACCCAGACCCTACTAGAGTCTCCCCGGACCCTTCTACAACTCCTCAGACACTTCTAGAGGCCCCCAGGACCCTTCTAAAAGCACCCAGAGATTTCTAGATGCACCCAGGACCATTCTAAAAGCTCTCACACCCTTCTAGAGCCCCCCAGGACCCTTCTAAAAGCCGCCAGACCCTTCTAGAGCCCCACAGGACCCTTCTAAAAGCCCTCAGACCCTTCTAGAGACACGCAGGACCTTCTAAATGCCCCCAGACCCTTCTAGAGTCTCCCAGGACCCTTCTAAAAGCCCCCAGACCCTTCTAGACCTCCCCAGGACCCTTCTAAAATACCCCAGACCTTTCTAGAGGCACCCAGGGCCCCTCTAGTGGTCCCCAGACCCTTCTAGAGCCCCCAAGGACCATTCTAAAAGCCCCCAGACCCTTCTAGAGACCCGCGGGACCCTTCTAAATGCACCCAGACCCTTCTACAGCCTACCAGGACCCTTCTAAAAGCCCCCAGACCCTTCTAGAGGCCCCTAGGGCCCCTCTAATGGTCCCCAGACCCTTCTAGAGCCCCCAAGGACCATTCTAAAAGCCCCCAGAGCCTTCTAGAGACCCGCAGGACCCTTCTAAAACAACCCAGACCCTTGTTAGACCATCCAGGACCATTCTAATATCCCCCAGACCCTTCTAGAGCCCCCCAGGACCCTTCTAAAAGCCTCCAGACCCTTCTAGACCCTCCGTTAATCCTTCTAAAAGCACCCAGACCCTTCTAGAGCCCCCCAGGACCCTTATAAAAGCCCCCAGAGCCTTCTATATGCCCCCAGGACCCTTCTAAAAGCCCCCACACCATTCTAGAGCCACACCGGAACCTTCTAAAAGCCTCCAGACACTTCTAGAGCCCCCAGGACCCTTCTAAAAGCCCCCAGACCCTTCTAGAGGCCCCAGGACTCTTCTAAAAGCCGCCAGACCCTTCTAGAGGCCACCAGGACTTTTCTAAAAGGCCCCAGACCCTTCTAGAGCCCCCCTGGACCCTTCTAAAAGCCTCCAGACTTTTGTAGAGCCACCCAGGACCCTTCTAAATGCACCCAGACCCATCTAGACCCTCTCCGGATCCTTCTAAAAGCACCCAGACCCATCTGGATCCTCCCAGGACCCTTCTAAAAGACTCCAGACCCTTCTAGATGCGCCCAGGACCCTTCTAAAAGCTTCCAGACCCTTCTACAGGCCCCCAGGACCCTTCTGAATGCCCCCAGACCCTTCTAGAACCCCCCAGGACCCTTCTAAAACACTCCAGACCCTTCTACAGCCCCTCAGGAACCTTCTGAAAGCCCCCAGACCCTTCTAGAGCTACCCAGGACCCTTCTAAAATCCCCCAGACGCTTCTAGAGCCCCTTAGGACCCTTCTAAAAGCCCCCAGACCCTTCTAGAGCCCCATAGGCCCCTTCTAAAAGCACCCTGACCCTTCTAGAGCCCCACAGGACCCTACTAAAAGCCCCCAGACCCTTCTAGACCCTCCCTGGATCATTCTAAAAGCACCCAGACCCTTCTAGAGCCTCCCAGGACCCTTCTAAAGTCCCTCAGACAATTCTAGAGGCCCCCAGGACCCTTCTAAAAGCCCCCAGAGCCTTCTAGATGCCCCCAGGAACCTTCGAAAAGCCCTCACACCCTTCTAGAGCCCACCAGGACTATCCTAAAACACCCCCGACCCTTCTAGAGACCTAGGGGCTTTTAGAAGGGTCCTGGGTGGCTCTAGAATGGTCTGGTGGCTTTTAGAAGGGTCCTGGGAGGATCTAGAATAGTCTGGGGGCTTTTAGAAGGATCCTGGGAGGCTCTAGAAGGGTCTGGGGGGCTTTTAGAATGGTCCTGGGATGCTCTAGAAGGGTCTTGGTGCTTTTAGAAGGGTCCTGGAGGGCTCTAGAAGGTTCTGGGTGCTTTCAGAAAGGTCCAGGGGGCCTCTAGAAGGGTCTGGATGCTTTTAGAAGGGTCCGGGGGGGCTCTAGAAAGATCTGGGGACTTTTAGAAGGGTCCTGGGGTGCTCTAGAAGGGTCTGGGGTCTTTTAGAAGGATCCGGGGAGTGTCTATAAGTGTCTGCGGCCTTTCAGAAGGGTCCTGGGGGGCTCTAGAAGGGTCTGGGGGCTTTTAGAAGGGTCCTGGGGGGGTCTAGAAGGGTCTGGGGGCTTTTAGAATGGTCCTGGGAGGCTCTAGAATGGTCTGGGTGCTTTTAGAAGGGTTCTGGGTGCCTCTTGAAGGGTCTGGGGGCATTTAGAAGGGTCCTGGGGGGCTCTAGAAGGGTCTAGGGGCTTTTAGAAGGGTCCTGGGGGGCTCTAGAAGGGTCTGGGGGCTTTTAGAATGATCCTGGGGGGCTCTAGAAGGGTCTGGGGTCTTTTAGAAGGGTTCCGGGGAGGGTCTAGAAGGGTCTGGGGTCTTTTAGAAGTGTCCTAGGGGACTCTAGAAGGGTCTGGGGGCTTTTAGATGGGTCCTAGGGGGCTCTAGAAGGGTCTGGGGGCTTTTGGAATGATCCTGGGGGGCTCTAGAAGGGTCTGGGGGCTTTTGGAATGATCCTGGGGGGCTCTAGAAGGGTCTGGGGGCTTTTAGAATGATCCGGGGACGGTCTAGAAAGGTCTGGGTGCTTTTTGAAGGATCATAGGTGGCTCTAGAAGGGTCTGGGGGCTTTTAGAAGGATCCGGGGAGGGTCTAGAAGGGTCTGGGGGCTTTTAGAAGGTTCCTGGGGTTCTCTAGAAGGGTCTGGTTGCTTTTAGAAGGGTACTGGGAGGCTCTAGAAGGGTCGGGGTGCTTTTATAAGGGTCCGGGGAGCCTCTAGAAGGGTCTGGGTGATTTTAGAAAGGTCCTGGGGGGCTCTAGAAGGGTCTAGAGGCTTTTAGACGGGTCCTGGGGGCCTCTAGAAGGGTCTGGGTGCTTTTAGAAGGGTCCTGGGTGGCTCTAGAGGGGTCTGGGGGCTTGTAGAAGGGTCCTGGGGGGCTCTAGAAGGGTCTGGGGGCTTTTAGAAGGGTCTTGGGGGCATCTAGAAAGCTCTGGGAGCTTTTAGAAGGGTTCTGGTAGGCTCTAGAAGGGTCTGGGGGCTTGTAGAAGGGTCCTGGGTGCCGCTAGAAGGGTCTGGGGGCTTTTAGAAGGGTCCTGGGGGGGTTCAAGAAGGGTCTGGGGGCTTTTAGAAGGGTCCTGGGGTGCTCTAGAAGGGTCTGGGGGCTTTTAGAAGGGTCCTGGGGTGCTCTAGAAGGGTCTGGGGTCTTTTAGAAGGGTCCTGGAGGTCTCTAGAAGTGTCTGGGGGCTTTTAGAAGCGTCCTGGGTGGCTCTAGAAGGGTCTGGGGGCTTTTAGAAGGGTCCTGGGGGTCTCTAGAAGGGTCTGGGAACTTTTAGAAGGGTCCTGGGAGGCTCTAGAAGGGTCTGGGGGCTTTTAGATCTGTCCTGGGATGCTCTAGAAGGGTCTGGGGGCTTTTAGAACTGTCCTGGGATGCTCTAGAAGGTTCTGGGGGCTTTCAGAAGGGTCCAGGGGTCCTCTAGAAGGGTCTGGAGGCTTTAAGAAGGGTCCGGGGGGGCTCTAGAAGAGTCTGGGGGCTTTTAGAAGGGTCCTGGGGTGCTCTAGAAGGGTGTGGGGTCTTTAAGAAGGGTCCTGGGGTGTCCTAGAAGGGACGGGGTGCCTTAAGAGGGGCCCTGGGGGGCTCTA
The DNA here is from genome assembly GCA_033459285.1 of Clamator glandarius. Lineage (NCBI taxonomy): Eukaryota > Metazoa > Chordata > Aves > Cuculiformes > Cuculidae > Clamator > Clamator glandarius. The sequence continues at coordinate 6,785 of JAUNZM010002080.1, read as the reverse complement.
GAAGGGTCTGGGGGCTTTTCGAAGGGTCCTGGAGTGCTCTAGAAGGGTCTGGGGGCTTTTAGAAAGATCCGGGGAGTGTCTAGATGTGTCTGCGGCCTTTCAGAAGGGTCCTGGGGGGCTCTAGAAGGGTCTGGGGGCTTTTAGAAGGGTCCTGGGGGGGTCTAGAATGGTCTGGGGGCTTTTAGAATGGTCCTGGGAGGCTCTAGAAGGGTCTGGGTGCTTTTAGAAGGGTCCTGGGGCCCTCTAGAAGGGTCTGAGTGCTTTTAGAAGGGTCATGGGGGTCTCTAGAAGGGTCTGGGGGCTTTTAGAATGATCCGGGGAGGGTCTAGAAGGTTCTGGGGGCTTTTAGAAGGGTCCTGGGGGGCTCTAGAGGGGTCTGGGGGCTTTTAGAAGGGTCCCGGGGTTCTCTAGAAGGGTCTGGGGGCATTTAGAAGTATCCTGGGGGCCTCTAGAAGGGTCTGGGATCTATTAGAGTGGTCCGGCGGGGATCTAGAAGGGTCTGGGGGTTTTTAGAAGGGTCCTGGGAGGCTCTAGAAGGGTCTGAGTGCTTTTATAAGGGACCGGGGAGCCTCTAGAAGGGTCTGGGTGCTTTTAGAAAGGTCCTGGGGGGCTCTAGAAGGGTCTAGAGGCTTTTAGACGAGTCCTGGGGGCCTCTAGAAGGGTCTGGGGGCTTTTAGAAGGGTCCTGGGTGGATCTAGATTGGTCTGGGGGCTTGTAGAAGGGTCCTGGGGGGCTCTAGAAGGGTCTGGGGGCTTGTAGAATGGTCCTGGTAGGCTCTAGAAGGGTCTGGGGGCTTTTAGAAGGGTCCTGTGAGGCTCTAGAATGGTCTGGGGGCTTTTAGAAGGGTCCTGGGTGGCTCTAGAATGGTCTGGTGTCTTTTAGAAGGGTCCTGGGAGCATCTAGAAGGGTCTGGGGGCTTTTAGAAGGATCCTGGGAGGCTCTAGAAGGGTCTGGGGGCTTTTAGAATCGTCCTGGGATGCTCTAGAAGGGTCTTGGTGCTTTTAGAAGGGTCCTGGAGGGCTCTAGAAGGTTCTGGGTGCTTTCAGAAAGGTCCAGGGGGCCTCTAGAAGGGTCTGGATGCTTTTAGAAGGGTCCGGGGGTACTCTAGAATGGTCTGGGGGCTTTTAGACGGGTCCTGGCGTGCTCTAGAAAGGTCTGGGGACTTTTAGAAGGGGTCCTGGGGTGCTCTAGAAGGGACGGGGTGCCTTATGAGGAGGCCTGGGGTGCTCTAGAAGTGTCTGGGGGCTTTTAGAAGGGTCCTGGGGTGCTCTAGAAGGGTCTGGGGTCTTTTAGAAGGATCCGGGGAGTGTCTATAAGTGTCTGCGGCCTTTCAGAAGGGTCCTGGGGGGCTCTAGAAGGGTCTGGGGGCTTTTAGAAGGGTCCTGGGGGGGTCTAGAAGGGTCTGGGGTCTTTTAGAATGGTCAGGGGAGGCTCTAGAATGGTCTGGGTGCTTTTAGAAGGGTTCTGGGTGCCTCTTGAAGGGTCTGGGGGCATTTAGAAGGGTCCTGGGGGGCTCTAGAAGGGTCTAGGGGCTTTTAGAAGGGTCCTGGCGGGCTCTAGAAGGGTCTGGGTGCTTTTAGAATGATCCTGGGGGGCTCTAGAAGAGTCTGGGGTCTTTTCGAAGGATCCGGGGAGGGTCTAGAAGGGTCTGGGGGCTTTTTGAAGTGTCCTAGGGGACTCTAGAAGGGTCTGGGGGCTTTTAGATGGGTCCTAGGGGGCTCTAGAAGGGTCTGGGGCTTTTGGAATGAACCTGGGGGTCTCTAGAAGGGTCTGAGGGCGTTTAGAAGGATCCGGGGAGTATCTAGAAGGGTCTGGGGGCTTTTAGAAGGGTCCTGGGGGTCTCTAGAAGGGTCTGGTGGCTTTTAGAAGGGTCCTGGGAGGCTCTAGAAGGGTCTGGGTGCTTTTATAAGGGACCGGGGAGCCTCTAGAAGGGTCTGGGTGCTTTTAGAAAGGTCCTGGGGGGCTCTAGAAGGGTCTAGAGGCTTTTAGACGAGTCCTGGGGGCCTCTAGAAGGGTCTGGGGGCTTTTAGAAGGGTCCTGGGTGGATCTAGATTGGTCTGGGGGCTTGTAGAAGGGTCCTGGGGGGCTCTAGAAGGGTCTGGGGGCTTGTAGAATGGTCCTGGGGGGGCTCTAGAAGGGTCTGGTGGATTTTAGAAGGGTCCCGGGGGCCTCTAGAAGGGTCTGGGGGCTTTTAGAAGGGTCCTTGGGGGCTCTAGAACGGGTCTGGGTGCTTGTAGAAAGGTCCTGGTAGGCTCTAGAAGGGTCTGGGGGCTTTTAGAAGGGTCCTGGGTGCTCTAGAATGGTCTGGGTGCTTTTAGAAGGGTCCTGTGAGGCTCTAGAAGGGTCTGGGGGCTTTTAGAAGGGTCCTGGGTGGCTCTAGAATGGTCTGGTGGCTTTTAGAAGGGGTCCTGGGAGGATCTAGAATAGTCTGGGGGGCTTTTAGAAGGATCCTGGGAGGCTCTAGAAGGGTCTGGGGGCTTTTAGAATGGTCCTGGGATGCTCTAGAAGGGTCTTGGTGCTTTTAGAAGGGTCCTGGAGGGCTCTAGAAGGTTCTGGGTGCTTTCAGAAAGGTCCAGGGGGCCTCTAGAAGGGTCTGGATGCTTTTAGAAGGGTCCGGGGGGGGTCTAGAATGGTCTGGGGGCTTTTAGACGTGTCCTGGCGTGCTCTAGAAAGATCTGGGGACTTTTAGAAGGGTCCTGGGGTGCTCTAGAAGGGTCTGGGGTCTTTTAGAAGGATCCGGGGAGTGTCTATAAGTGTCTGCGGCCTTTCAGAAGGGTCCTGGGGGGCTCTAGAAGGGTCTGGGGGCTTTTAGGGTCCTGGGGGGGTCTAGAAGGGTCTGGGGGCTTTTAGAATGGTCCTGGGAGGCTCTAGAATGGTCTGGGTGCTTTTAGAAGGGTTCTGGGTGCCTCTTGAAGGGTCTGGGGGCATTTAGAAGGGTCCTGGGGGGCTCTAGAAGGGTCTAGGGGCTTTTAGAAGGGTCCTGGGGGGCTCTAGAAGGGTCTGGGGGCTTTTAGAATGATCCTGGGGGGCTCTAGAAGGGTCTGGGGTCTTTTCGAAGGATCCGGGGAGGGTCTAGAAGGGTCTGGGGGCTTTTAGAAGTGTCCTAGGGGACTCTAGAAGGGTCTGGGGGCTTTTAGATGGGTCCTAGGGGGCTCTAGAAGGGTCTGGGGGCTTTTGGAATGATCCTGGGGGGCTCTAGAAGGGTCTGGGGGCTTTTGGAATGATCCTGGGGGGCTCTAGAAGGGTCTGGGGGCTTTTAGAATGATCCGGGGACGGTCTAGAAAGGTCTGGGTGCTTTTTGAAGGATCATAGGTGGCTCTAGAAGGGTCTGGGGGCTTTTAGAAGGTTCCTGGGGTTCTCTAGAAGGGTCTGGTTGCTTTTAGAAGGGTACTGGGAGGCTCTAGAAGGGTCGGGGTGCTTTTATAAGGGTCCGGGGAGCCTCTAGAAGGGTCTGGGTGATTTTAGAAAGGTCCTGGGGGGCTCTAGAAGGGTCTAGAGGCTTTTAGACGGGTCCTGGGGGCCTCTAGAAGGGTCTGGGTGCTTTTAGAAGGGTCCTGGGTGGCTCTAGAGGGGTCTGGGGGCTTGTAGAAGGGTCCTGGGGGGCTATAGAAGGGTCTGGGGGCTTTTAGAAGGGTCTTGGGGGCATCTAGAAAGCTCTGGGAGCTTTTAGAAGGGTTCTGGGGGGCTCTAGAAGGGTCTGGGGGCTTGTAGAAGGGTCCTGGGTGCCGCTAGAAGGGTCTGGGGGCTTTTAGAAGCGTCCTGGGGGGGTTCAAGAAGGGTCTGGGGGCTTTTAGAAGGGTCCTGGGGTGCTCTAGAAGGGTCTGGGGGCTTTTAGAAGGGTCCTGGGGGGCTCTAGAAGGGTCTGGGGTCTTTTAGAAGGGTCCTGGAGGTCTCTAGAAGGGTCTGGGGGCTTTTAGAAGCGTCCTGGGTGGCTCTAGAAGGGTCTGGGGGCTTTTAGAAGGGTCCTGGGGGTCTCTAGAAGGGTCTGGGAACTTTTAGAAGGGTCCTGGGAGGCTCTAGAAGGGTCTGGGGGCTTTTAGATCTGTCCTGGGATGCTCTAGAAGGGTCTGGGGGCTTTTAGAACTGTCCTGGGTGACTCTAGAAGGTTCTGGGGGCTTTCAGAAGGGTCCAGGGGTCCTCTAGAAGGGTCTGGAGGCATTAAGAAGGGTCCGGGGGGGCTCTAGAAGGGTCTGGGGGCTTTTAGAAGGGTCCTGGGGTGCTCTAGAAGGGTGTGGGGTCTTTAAGAAGGGTCCTGGGGTGTCCTAGAAGGGACGGGGTGCCTTAAGAGGGGCCCTGGGGGGCTCTAGAAGGGTCTGGGGGCTTTTAGAAGGGTCCTGGAGTGCTCTAGAAGGGTCTGGGGGCTTTTAGAAAGATCCGGGGAGTGTCTAGATGTGTCTGCGGCCTTTCAGAAGGGTCCTGGGGGGCTCTAGAAGGGTCTGGGGGCTTTTAGAAGGGTCCTGGGGGGGTCTAGAATGGTCTGGGGGCTTTTAGAATGGTCCTGGGAGGCTCTAGAAGGGTCTGGGTGCTTTTAGAAGTGTCCTGGGGCCCTCTAGAAGGGTCTGAGTGCTTTTAGAAGGGTCATGGGGGTCTCTAGAAGGGTCTGGGGGCTTTTAGAATGATCCGGGGAGGGTCTAGAAGGTTCTGGGGGCTTTTAGAAGGGTCCTGGGGGGCTCTAGAGGGGTCTGGGGGCTTTTAGAAGGGTCCCGGGGTTCTCTAGAAGGGTCTGGGGGCATTTAGAAGTATCCTGGGGGCCTCTAGAAGGGTCTGGGATCTATTAGAGTGGTCCGGCGGGGATCTAGAAGGGTCTGGGGGTTTTTAGAAGGGTCCTGGGAGGCTCTAGAAGGGTCTGAGTGCTTTTATAAGGGACCGGGGAGCCTCTAGAAGGGTCTGGGTGCTTTTAGAAAGGTCCTGGGGGGCTCTAGAAGGGTCTAGAGGCTTTTAGACGAGTCCTGGGGGCCTCTAGAAGGGTCTGGGGGCTTTTAGAAGGGTCCTGGGTGGATCTAGATTGGTCTGGGGGCTTGTAGAAGGGTCCTGGGGGGCTCTAGAAGGGTCTGGGGGCTTGTAGAATGGTCCTGGTAGGCTCTAGAAGGGTCTGGGGGCTTTTAGAAGGGTCCTGTGAGGCTCTAGAATGGTCTGGGGGCTTTTAGAAGGGTCCTGGGTGGCTCTAGAATGGTCTGGTGGCTTTTAGAAGGGTCCTGGGAGGATCTAGAATAGTCTGGGGGCTTTTAGAAGGATCCTGGGAGGCTCTAGAAGGGTCTGGGGGCTTTTAGAATCGTCCTGGGATGCTCTAGAAGGGTCTTGGTGCTTTTAGAAGGGTCCTGGAGGGCTCTAGAAGGTTCTGGGTGCTTTCAGAAAGGTCCAGGGGGCCTCTAGAAGGGTCTGGATGCTTTTAGAAGGGTCCGGGGGTGCTCTAGAATGGTCTGGGGGCTTTTAGACGGGTCCTGGCGTGCTCTAGAAAGGTCTGGGGACTTTTAGAAGGGTCCTGGGGTGCTCTAGAAGGGACGGGGTGCCTTATGAGGAGGCCTGGGGTGCTCTAGAAGTGTCTGGGGGCTTTTAGAAGGGTCCTGGGGTGCTCTAGAAGGGTCTGGGGTCTTTTAGAAGGATCCGGGGAGTGTCTATAAGTGTCTGCGGCCTTTCAGAAGGGTCCTGGGGGGCTCTAGAAGGGTCTGGGGGCTTTTAGAAGGGTCCTGGGGGGGTCTATAAGGGTCTGGGGTCTTTTAGAATGGTCAGGGGAGGCTCTAGAATGGTCTGGGTGCTTTTAGAAGGGTTCTGGGTGCCTCTTGAAGGGTCTGGGGGCATTTAGAAGGGTCCTGGGGGGCTCTAGAAGGGTCTAGGGGCTTTTAGAAGGGTCCTGGCGGGCTCTAGAAGGGTCTGGGTGCTTTTAGAATGATCCTGGGGGGCTCTAGAAGGGTCTGGGGTCTTTTCGAAGGATCCGGGGAGGGTCTAGAAGGGTCTGGGGGCTTTTTGAAGTGTCCTAGGGGACTCTAGAAGGGTCTGGGGGCTTTTAGATGGGTCCTAGGGGGCTCTAGAAGGCTCTGGGGGCTTTTGGAATGAACCTGGGGGTCTCTAGAAGGGTCTGAAAGCGTTTAGAAGGATCCGGGGAGTATCTAGAAGGGTCTGGGGGCTTTTAGAAGGGTCCTGGGGGTCTCTAGAAGGGTCTGGTGGCTTTTAGAAGGGTCCTGGGAGGCTCTAGAAGGGTCTGGGTGCTTTTATAAGGGACCGGGGAGCCTCTAGAAGGGTCTGGGTGCTTTTAGAAAGGTCCTGGGGGGCTCTAGAAGGGTCTAGAGTCTTTTAGACGAGTCTTGGGGGCCTCTAGAAGGGTCTGGGGGCTTTTAGAAGGGTCCTGGGTGGATCTAGATTGGTCTGGGGGCTTTTAGAAGGGTCCTGGGGGGCTCTAGAAGGGTCTGGGGGCTTGTAGAATGGTCCTGGGGGGGCTCTAGAAGGGTCTGGTGGCTTTTAGAAGGGTCCTGGGGGCCTCTAGAAGGGTCTGGGGGCTTTTAGAAGGGTCCTTGGGGGCTCTAGAAGGGTCTGGGTGCTTGTAGAAAGGTCCTGGTAGGCTCTAGAATGGTCTGGGGGCTTTTAGAAGGGTCCTGGGGTGCTCTAGAATGGTCTGGGTGCTTTTAGAAGGGTCCTGTGAGGCTCTAGAAGGGTCTGGGGGCTTTTAGAAGGGTCCTGGGTGGCTCTAGAATGGTCTGGTGGCTTTTAGAAGGATCCTGGGAGGCTCTAGAAGGGTCTGGGGGCTTTTAGAATGGTCCTGGGATGCTCTAGAAGGGTCTTGGTGCTTT
>JAUNZM010002078.1:0-32889 GCA_033459285.1 Clamator glandarius | reverse complement strand
TCTAGAAGGGTCTGGGGGCTTTTAGAAGGATCCGCGGAGGGTCTAGAAGGGTCAGGGGGCTTCTAAAAGGATCCTGGGGTGCTCTAGAAGGGTCTTAGGGCTTTTAGAATAATCCGGGGAGGGTCTAGAAGGGTCTGGGTTCCTTTTAGAAGGGTCCTGGGAGGATTTAGAACGGTCTGGGGTGTTTTAGAATTATCAGGGGAGGGTCTAGAAGGGTCTGGGAGCTTTTAGAAGGGTCCTGGGGGGCTCTAGAAGGGTCTGGAGGCTTTTAGAGGGGTCCTGGGGGGCTCTAGAAGGGTCTGGGGGCTTTTAGAATGATCCGGGGAGGGTCTAGAAAGGTCTGGGGGCTTTTGGAAGGGTCCTGGGCGGCTCCAGAAGGGTCTGGGTGCTTTTAGAAGGGTCGTGGGAGGCTCTAGAAGGGTCTGGGGGCTTTTAGAAGGGTCCTGGGTGGCTCTAGAAGGTTCTGTGGGCTTTTAGAAGGGTCCTGGAGGTCTCTAGAATGGTCTGGGGGCTTTTAGAAGGGTCCTGGGGTGCTCTAGGATGGTCTGGGTGCTTTTAGAATGGTCCTGGGTGGCTCTAGAATGTTCTGCTGGCTTTCAGAAGGGTCCTGGTGGCCTCTAGAAGGGTCAGGGTGCTCGTAGAAGGGTCTGGGGAGGCTCTAGAAGAGTCTGGGGGCTTTTAGAAGGGTCCTGGAGTGCTCTAGAAGGGACGGGGTGCCTTAAGAGGGGCCCTGGGGGCCTCTAGAAGGGTCTGGGGTCTCTTAGAAGGGTCCTGGGGGGGTCTAGAAGGGTCTGGGGGCTTTTAGAATGGTCCTGGGGGCCTCTAGAAGGGTCTGGGGGCTTTTAGAATAATCCGGGGAGGGTCTAGAAGGGTCTGGGTTCCTTTAGAAGGGTCCTGGGAGGTTTTAGAACGGTCTGGGGTCTTTTAGAATGATCAGGGGAGGGTCTAGAAGGGTCTGGGAGCTTTTAGAAGGGTCCTGGGGGGCTCTAGAAGGGTCTGGAGGCTTTAGAGGGGTCCTGGGTGGCTCTAGAAGGGTCTGGGGTCATTTAAAAGGATCCGGGGAGGGTCTAGAAAGGTATGGGGGCATTTAGAAGTGTCCTGGGAGGCTCTAGAATGGTCTGGGGGCTTTTAGAATGATCCGGGGAGGGTGTAGAAGGGTCTGGGGGCCTTTAGAAGGGTCCTGGGGGGCTCTAGAATGGTCTGGGGGCTTTTAGAAGGGTCCTGGGGGCCTCTAGAATGGTCTGGGGGCTTTTAGAATGATCCGGGGAGGGTCTAGAAAGGTCTGGTTGCCTTTAAAATGGTCCTGGGGGTCTCCAGAATGGTCTGGGTGCTTTTAGAAGGGTCGTGGGAGGCTCTAGAAGGGTCTGGGGGCTTTTAGAAGAGACCTGGGTGGCTCTAGAAGGTTCTGGGGTCTTTTAGAAGGGTCCTGGAGGTCTCTAGAAGGGTCTAGTTGCTTTTAGAATGGTCCTGGGATGCTCTAGGATGGTCTGGGTGCCTTTAGAAGGGTCCTGGGGGGCTCTAGAATGTTCTGCTGGCTTTCAGAAGGGTCCTGGGTGCCTCTAGAAGGGTCTGGGTGCTCTTAGAAGGGTCGGGGGGGGCTCTAGAAGGGTCTGGGGGCTTTTAGAAGGGTCCTGGGGGCATCTAGAAGGGTCTGGGATCTATTTGAGGGGTCCGGGGTGGTTCTAGAAGGGTCTGGTGGCTTATAGAAGGGTCCGGGGGGGCTCTAGACGGGTCTGGGGGCTTTTAGAAGGATCCGCGGAGGGTCTAGAAGGGTCAGGGGGCTTCTAGAAGGGTCCTGGGTGGCTCTAGAAGGGTCTGGAGGGTTTTAGAAGGGTCTTGGGGGGCTCTAGAAGGGTCTGGGGGCTTTTAGAATAATCCGGGGGGGGTCTAGAAGGGTCTGGGTTCCTTTAGAAGGGTCCTGGGAGGTTTTAGAACGGTCTGGGGTCTTTTAGAATGATCAGGGGAGGGTCTAGAAGGGTCTGGGAGCTTTTAGAAGGGTTCTGGGGGGCTCTAGAAGAATCTGGAGGCTTTTAGAGGGGTCCTGGGGGGCTCTAGAAGGGTCTGGGGTCATTTAGAAGGATCCGGGGAGGGTCTAGAAAGGTCTGGGTTCTTTTAGAAGGGTCCTGGGAGGCTCTAGTATGGTCTGGGGGCTTTTAGAATGATCCGGGGAGGGTGTAGAAGGGTCTGGGGGCCTTTAGAAGGGTCCTGGGGGGCTCTAGAATGGTCTGGTGGCTTTTAGAAGGGTCCTGGGGGGCTCTAGAAGGGTCTAGGGGCTTTTAGAATGATCCGGGGAGGGTCTAGAAAGGTCTGGGGGCCTTTAGAATGGTCCTGGGGGGCTCCAGAAGGTTCTGGGTGCTTTTAGAAGGGTCGTGGGAGGCTCTAAAAGGGTCTGGGGGCTTTTAGAAGAGTCCTGGGTGGCTCTAGAAGGTTCTGGGGTCTTTTAGAAGGGTCCTGGAGGTCTCTAGAAGGGTCTGGGGGCTTTTAGAAGGGTCCTGGGGTGCTCTAGGATGGTCTGGGTGCTTTTAGAAGGGTCCTGGGTGGCTCTAGAATGTTCTGCTGGCTTTCAGAAGGGTCCTGGTGGCCTCTAGAAGGGTCTGGGTGCTCTTAGAAGGGTCTGGGGAGGATCTAGAAGGGTCTGGGGGCTTTTAGAAGGGTCCTGGGGTGCTCTAGAAGGGACGGGTTGCCTTAAGAGGGGCCCTGGGGGGCTCTAGAAGGGTCTGGGGGCTTTTAGAAGGGTCCTGGGGGGGTCTAGAAGGGTCTGGGGGCTTTTTAAAGGGTCCAGGCGGGCTGTAGAAGGTTCTGTGGGCTTCTAGAAGGGTCCTGGGGGCCTCTAGAAGGATCTGGGTGCTTTTAGAATTATCCGGGGAGGGTCTAGAAGGGTCTGGGTTCCTTTAGAATGGTCCTGGGAGGTTTTAGAACGGTCTGGGGTCTTTTAGAATGATCAGGGGAGGGTCTAGAAGGGTCTGGGAGCTTTTAGAAGGGTCCTGGGGGGCTCTAGAATGGTCTGGAGACTTTTAGATGGGTCCTGGGGTGCTCTAGAAGGCTGTGGGTGCTTTTAGAATAATCCGGGGAGGGTCTAGAAGGGTCTGGGTTCCTTTAGAATGGTCCTGGGAGGTTTTCGAACGGTCTGGGGTCTTTTAGAATGATCAGGGGAGGGTCTAGAAGGGTCTGGGAGCATTTAGAAGGGTCCTGGGGGGCTCTAGAAGGGTCTGGAGGCTTTTAGTGGGGTCCTGGGTGGCTCTAGAAGGGTCTGGGGTCATTTAGAAGGATCCGGGGAGGGTCTAGAAAGGTCTGGGGGCTTTTAGAAGTGTCCTGGGAGGCTCTAGAATGGTCTGGGGTCTTTTAGAATGATCCGGGGAGGGTGTAGAAGGGTCTGGGGGCCTTTAGAAGGGTCCTGGGGGGCTCTAGAATTGTCTGGGGGCTTTTAGAAGGGTCCTGGGGGCCTCTAGAAGGGTCTGGAGGCTTTTAGTGGGGTCCTGGGTGGCTCTAGAAGGGTCTGGGGTCATTTAGAAGGATCCGGGGAGGGTCTAGAAAGGTCTGGGGGCTTTTAGAAGTGTCCTGGGAGGCTCTAGAATGGTCTGGGGGCTTTTAGAATGATCCGGGGAGGGTGTAGAAGGGTCTGGGGGCCTTTAGAAGGGTCCTGGGGGGCTCTAGAATTGTCTGGGGGCTTTTAGAAGGGTCCTGGGGGCCTCTAGAATGGTCTGGGGGCTTTTAGAATGATCCGGGGAGGGTCTAGAAAGGTCTGGGGGCCTTTAGAATGGTCCTGGGGGGCTCCAGAATGGTCTGGGTGCTTTTAGAAGGGTCGTGGGAGGCTCTAGAAGGGTCTGGGGGCTTTTAGAAGAGTCCTGGTTGGCTCTAGAAGGTTCTGGGTGCTTTAAAAAAGGTCCTGGAGGTCTCTAGAAGGGTCTGGGTGCTTTTAGAAGGGTCCTGGTGGGCTCTAGAAGGGTCTGGAGACTTTTAGAAGGGTCTTGGGGGGCTCTAGATGGGTCTGGGTTCTTTTAGAATAATCCGGGGAGGTTCTAGAAGGGTCTGGGTTCCTTTAGAAGGGTCCTGGGTGGTTTTAGAACGGTCTGGGGTCTTTTAGAATGATCAGGGGAGGGTCTAGAAGGGTCTGGGAGCTTTTAGAAGGGTCCTGGGTGGCTCTAGAAGGGTCTGGAGGCTTTTTGAGGGGTCCTGGGTGGCTCTAGAATGGTCTAGGGTCATTTAGAAGGATCCGGGGAGGGTCTAGAAAGGTCTGGGGGCTTTTAGAAGGGTCCTGGGAGGCTCTAGAATGGTCTGGGGGCTTTTAGAATGATCCGGGGAGGGTCTAGAAGGGTCTGGGGGCCTTTAGAAGGGTCCTGGGGGGCTCTAGAATGGTCTGGGGGCTTTTAGAAGGGTCCTGGGGGCCTCTAGAAGGGTCTGGGGGCTTTTAGAATGATCCGGGGAGCGTCTAGAAAGGTCTGGGGGCCTTTAGAATGGTCCTGGGGGGCTCCAGATTGGTCTGGGTGCTTTTAGAAGGGTCGTGGGAGGCTCTAGAAGGGTCTGGGGTCTTTTAGAAGAGTCCTGGGTGGCTCTAGAAGGTTCTGGGGGCTTTTAGAAGGGTCCTGGAGGTCTCTAGAAGGGTCTGGGGGCTTTTAGAAGGGTCCTGGGATGCTCTAGGATGGTCTGGGTGCCTTTAGAAGGGTCCTGGGTGGCTCTAGAATGTTCTGCTGGCTTTCAGAAGGGTCCTGGGGGCCTCTAGAATGGTCTGGGTGCTCTTAGAATGGTCTGGGGAGGCTCTAGAATGGTCTGGGGTCTTTTAGAAGGGTCCTGGGGGGCTCTAGACGGGACGAGTTGCTTTAAGAGGGGCCCTGGGGGCCTCTAGAAGGGTCTGGGGGCTTTTAGAAGGGTCCTGGGGGCCTCTAGAAGGGTCTGGGGGCTTTTAGATTTATCCGGGGAGGGTCTAGAAGGGTCTGGGTTCCTTTAGAAGGGTCCTGGGAGGTTTTAGAACGGTCTGGGGTCTTTTAGAATGATCAGGGGAGGGTCTAGAAGGTTCTGGGTGCTTTTAGAAGGGTTGTGGGTGGCTCTAGAAGGGTCTGGGGTCATTTAGAAGGATCCGGGGAGGGTCTAGAAAGGTCTGGGGGCTTTTAGAAGGGTCCTGGGAGGCTCTAGAATGGTCTGGGGGCTTTTAGAATGATCCGGGGAGGGTCTAGAAGGGTCTGGGGGCCTTTAGAAGGGTCCTGGGGGGCTCTAGAAGGGTCTGGGGGCTTTTAGAAGGGTACCGGGGGCCTCTAGAAGGGTCTGGGGGCTTTTAGAATGATCCGGGGAGGGTCTAGATAGGTCTGGGTGCCTTTAGAATGGTCCTGGGGGGCTCCAGAAGGGTCTGGGTGCTTTTAGAAGGGTCCGGGGAGGGTCTAGAAAGGTCTGGGGTCCTTTAGAATGGTCCTGGGGGGCTCCAGAATGGTGTGGGTGCTTTTAGAAGGGTCGTGGGAGGCTCTAGAAGGGTCTGGGGGCTTTTAGAAGAGTCCTGGGTTGCTCTAGAAGGTTCTGGGGGCTTTTAGAAAGGTCCTGGATGTCTCTAGAAGGGTCTGGGGGCTTTTAGAAGGGTCCTGGGATGTTCTAGGATGGTGTGGGTGCCGTTAGAAGGGTCCTGGGTGGCTCTAGAATGTTCTGCTGTCTTTCAGAAGGGTCCTGGGGGCCTCTAGAAGGGTCTGGGTGCTCTTAGAAGGGTCTGGGGAGGATCTAGAAGGGTCTGGGGGCTTTTAGAAGAGTCCTGGGGTGCTCTAGAAGGGACGGGGTGCTTTAAGAGGGGCCCTGGGGTCCTCTAGACGGGTCTGGGTGCTTTTAGAAGGATCCGGGGAGGGTCCAGAGGGGTCTGGGAACTTTTAGAATGATCCGGGGACCGTCTAGAAGGGTCTGGGGCCTTTTAGATGGGTCCTAGGGGGCTCTAGAAGGGTCTGGGGTCTTTTAGAAAAGTCCTGGGGGGCTCTAGAAGTGTCTGGGGGCTTTTAGAAGGGTCCTGGGGGGCTCTAGAAGGGTCTGGAGGCTTTTAGAAGGGTCCTGGGTGCCTCTAGAAAGGTCTGGGGGCTTTTAGAAGTGTCCTGGGGGACTCTAGAAGGGTCTGGGGGCTTTTAGAAGGGTCCTGAGTGTCTCTAGAAGGGTCTGTGGGCTTTTAGAGGGGTCCTGGGGGGCTCTAGAAGAGTCTGGGGTCTTGTAGAAAGGTCCTGGGGGCTCTAGAAGGGTCTGGGGGCTTTTAGAAGGGTCCTGGGGGGCTCTAGAAGGGTCTGGGGGCTTTTAGAAGGGTCCTGGTGGGCTCTAGAAGAGTCTGGGGGCTTTCAGAAGGGTCCTGAGTGTCTCTAGAAGGGTCTGGGTGCTTTTAGAAGGGTCCTGGGGGCCTCTAGAAGGGTCTGGGGACTAATAGAATGGTCCTGGGGTCCTCTAGAAGGGTCTGGGATCTATTAGAGTGGTTCGGGGGGGCTCTATAAGGGTCTGGGGGCTTTTAGAAGGGTCCTGGGGGCTCTAGAAGGGTCTGGAGTCTTTTAGAAGGGTCTTGGGGGGCTCTAGAAGGGTCTGGGGGATTTTAGAATAATCCGGGGAGGGTCTAGAATGGTCTGGGTTCCTTTAGAAGGGTCCTGGGAGGTTTTAGAACGATCTGGGGTCTTTTAGAATGATCAGGGGAGGGTCTAGAAGGGTGTGGGGGCTTTTAGAAGGGTCCTGGGGGGCTCTAGAAGGGTCTGGAGGCTTTTAGAGGGGTCCTGGGGGGCTCTAGAAGGGTCTGGGGTCATTTAGAAGGATCCGGGGAGGGTCTAGAAGGGTCTGGGGGCTTTTAGAAGGGTCCTGGGAGGCTCTAGAATGGCCTGAGGGCTTTTAGAATGATCCGGGGAGGGTCTAGAAGGGTCTGGGAGCCTTTAGAAAGGTCCTGGGTGGCTCTAGATTGGTCTGGGGGCTTTTAGAAGGGTCCTGGGAGGCTGTAGAAGGGTCTGGGGGCTTTTAGATGAGTCCTGGGTGGCTCTAGAAGGTTCTGGAGGCTTTTAGAAAGGTCCTGGGGGCCTCTAGAAGGGTCTGGGGGCTCTTGGAATGGTCTGTGGTGGCTCTAGAAGGGTCTGGGGACTTTTAGAAGGGTCCTGGGTTGCTCTAGTGGGGACGGGGTGCTTTAAGAGGGGCCCTGGGGTCCTCTAGAAGGGTCTGGGGGCTCTTAGAAGGGTCTGGGGGGGCTCTAGAAGGGTCTGGGGGCTCTTCGAAGGATCCTGGCGGGCTCTAGAAGGGTCTGGGGGCTTTTAGAAGGGTCCTGTGGGCCTCTAGAAGGGTCTGTGGGCTTTAGAAGGGTCCTGGGAGGCTCTAGAAATGACTGGGGTCTTTTAGAATGATCCGGGGAGGGTCTAGAAGGGTCTGGGGGCTTTTAGAAGGGTCCTGGGGGGCTCTATAATGGTCTGGGAGCTTTTAGAAGGATCCGGGGAGGGTCTAGAAGGGTCTGGGAGCTTTTAGATGGGTCCTAGGGGGCTCTACAAGGGTCTGGTGTCTTTTAGAAATGTCCTGGGGGGCTCTAGAAGGGTCTGGGTGCTTTTTGATGGAACCTAGGAGGCTCTAGAATGGTCTGGGGTCTTTTAGAAGGGTCCTGGGGGGCGCTAGAAGGGTCTGGGGGCTTTATGAAGGGTCCTTGGGGGATCTAGAAGGGTCTGGGGGCTTTTATAGGGTCCTGGGTGTCTCTAGAAGGGTCTGGGGGCTTTTAGAATGGTCCTGGGGGGGCTCTAGAAGGGTCTGGGGGCTTATAGAATGGTCCTGGTGGGTCTAGAAGGGTCTGGGGGCCTTAAGATGGTTCCTGGGTGCCTCTAGAAGGGTCTGTGGGCTTTTAGAAGGGTCCTGGGGTTCTTTAGAAGGGTCTGGGTGCTTTTAGAATGGTCCTGGGGGGCTCTAGAAGGATCTGGGGGCTTTCAGAAGGGTCCAGGGGGCCTCTAGAAGGATCTGGGGGCTTTTAGAAGGGTCCGCGGGGGCTCTAGAAGGCTCTGGGGGCTTTTAGAAGTGTCCTAGGTTGCTCTAGAAGGGCCTGGGGACTTTTAGAAGGGTCCTGGGATGCTGTAGAAGGGACGGGGTGCCTTAAGAGGGGCCCTGGGGGGCTCTAGAAGGGTCTGGGGGCTTTTAGAAGGGTCCTGGGGGGCTCTAGAAGGGTCTGGGGGCTTTTAGAATGGTCCTGGGTGTCTCTAGTAGTGTCTGTGGGCTTGTAGAAGGATCCGGGGTGGGTCTAGAAGTGTTTGCGGCCTTTTGAAGGGTACTGGGGGGCTCTAGAACGGTCTGGGGGCTTTTAGCAGGGTCTTGGCATGCTCTAGAATGGTCTGGGGGCCGTAAGATGGGCCCTGCGTGCCTCTAGAAGGGTCTGGGTGCTTTTAGAAGGAAATGTGCCAAATTAAAATTTTTGCTGTAGAAGCACCCAGACCCTTCTAGAGCCCCCCAGGAACCTTCTAAAAGCTCCCAGACCCTTCTAGATCCTCCACGGACCCTTCTAAAAGCCCCCAGACCCTTCTAGAGGCCCCCAGGACCCTTCTAAAAGCCTCCAAACCCTTCTAGAGCCCCCCAGGACCCTTCTAAAAGCCTCCAGACCATTCTAGAGCCTC
Source organism: Clamator glandarius (assembly GCA_033459285.1). Lineage (NCBI taxonomy): Eukaryota > Metazoa > Chordata > Aves > Cuculiformes > Cuculidae > Clamator > Clamator glandarius. The sequence continues at coordinate 24,322 of JAUNZM010002078.1, read as the reverse complement.
CCCTGACCCTTCTAAAAGCTCCCAGACCCTTCTAGAGGCACCCAGGACCCTTCTAAAAGTCCCCAGACCCTTCCAGAACCCCCCAGGACCCTTCTAAAAGCACCCAGACCCTTCTAGAGCCTCCCTGGACCCTTCTAAAAGCTCCCAGACCCTTCTAGAGCCTCCCAGGACCCTTCTAAAAGACCCCAGACCCTTCTAGAGGTCCCCAGGACCCTTAGGGTTAGGTTTAGAGTTAGGGTTAGGTTTAGGTTTAGGGTTAGGGTTAGGGTTAGGGTTAGGGTTAGGGTTTGGGTTAGGGTTAGGGTTAGAGTTAGGGTTACGGTTAGAGTTAGGGTTAGGGTTAGGGTTAGTGTTAGGGTTAGAGTTAGGGTTAGGGTTAGGGTTAGGGTTAGGGGTTAGGGTTAGGGTTAGGGGTTAGGGTTAGAGTTAGGGTTAGTGTTAGGGTTAGAGTTAGGGTTAGGGTTAGGGTTAGGGTTAGGGTTAGTGTTAGGGTTAGAGTTAGGGTTAGGGTTAGGGTTAGGGTTAGGGTTAGGGTTAGGGTTAGGGTTAGGGTTAGTGTTAGTGTTAGGGTTAGGGTTAGGGTTAGGTTTACGGTTAGGGTTACGGTTAGGGTTACGGTTAGGGTTAGGGTTTGAGTTAGGGTTAGGGTTAGGGTTAGGGTTAGGGTTAGGGTTAGGGTTAGAGTAAGAGTTAGGGTTAGGTTTAGGGATAGAGTAAGAGTTAGGGTTAGGGTTAGGGATAGGGTTAGGAACCTTTTTTAGCCCTACAGGACCCATCTAAAAGCACGCAGACCATTCAACATCCCCTCAGGACCCTCCTAACTGTCCCCAGACCCTTCTAGAGCCCCCCAGGACCATTCTAAAAGCCCCCAGACCCTTCTAGAGCCCCCCAGGACATTTCTAAAAGCACCCAGGCCCTTCTCGAGCCCCCCAAATCCCTTCTAAAAGACCCCAGACCCTTCTAGAGTCCCCGAGGACCATTCTAAAAGCACCCAACCTTTCTAGAGGCCACCAGGACCCTTCCAAAATCCCTCAGACCATTCTAGAGCCTCCCAGAACCCTTCTAAAAGCTCCCAGACCCTTCTAGAGCCTCCCAGGACCCTTCTAAAATCCCTCAGACCCTTCTAGAGCCCCCCATGACCCTTCTAGAAGACTCCGGACCCTTCTAGAGCCCGCCAGGACCCTTCTGAAAGCCCCCAGACCCTTCTAGAGCCCCCCAGGAGTCTTCTAAAAGACCCCAGACCCTTCTAGTCCCTCCCCGGATCCTTCTAAAAGCACCCAGACCCTTCTACAGCCTCCCAGGACCCTTCTAAAATCCTTCAGACCCTTCTGAAACCCCCAGGACCCTTCTGAAAGGCCCCAGAGCCTTCTAGATGCCCCCAGGACCCTTCTAAAAGCGCCCACACCCTTCTAGAGCTATCTAGGACTCTTCTAAAAGACCCCAGACCCTTCTAGAGGCACCCAGGGCCCCTCTAATGGTACCCAGACCCTTCTAGAGAGACCAAGGACCCTTCTAAATGCACTCAGACCCTTCTAGAGACACTCAGGACCCTTCTAAAAGACCCCAGACCCTTCTAGAGCAGCCCAGCACCCTTCTAAAATCCTCCAGACTCTTCTAGAGGCCCCCAGGGCCCCTCTAATTGTCCCCAGACCCTTCTAGATCCCCCAAGGACCCTTCTAAAAGCCCCCAGACCCTTCTAGATGCTACACGGACCCTCTTAAAACCCCCAAACCATTCTAGAGATATCCAGGACCCGTCTAAAATCCCCCAGACCCTTCTAGACCCACCTAGGTACCTTCCAAAAGCACCCAGACCCTTGTAGAGGCACCCAGGACCATTCTAAAAGCCCCCAGAGCCTTCTAGACCCTCCCCGGATCCTTCTAATAGTCCCCAGACTCTTCTAGAGCCCCCCAGGACCCTTCTAAATGCACCCAGACCCTTCTACAGCCCCACAGGACCCTTCTAAAAGCCCCCAGACCATTCTAGAGCCACCCAGGAACCTTCTAAAATCCTACAGACAATTGTAGAGCCCCCCAGGACCCTTCTAAAGCCCCCAGACCCTTCTAGACCAACCCCGGATCCTTCTAAAAGAACCCAGACCCATCTATAGCCCCCCAGGACCCTTCTAAAAGCATCCAGACCTTCTAGAGGCCCCCAGGAGCCTTCTGAAAGCCCCCAGACCCTTCTAGAGCTCGCCAGGACCCATCTAAATGCACCCAAACACTTCTATCGCCCCCCAGGACCCTTCTAAAAGCCCCCAGACCATTCTAGAGCTCCAAAGGACCCTTCTAAAAAACCCCAGACCCTTCTAGAGCCCCCAGGACCCTTCTCGAAGCACCCAGACCCTTCTAGAGCCCCACATGATCCTTCTAAAAGCCCCCAGACCCTTCTAGACTCTCCACGAATCCTTCTAAAAGCACCCAGACCCTTCTAGAGCCTCCCAGGACGCTTCTAAAATCCCTCAGACACTTCTAGAGGCCCCCAGGACCCTTCTAAAAGCCCCCAGAGCCTTCTAGATGCCCCCAGGACCCTTCTAAAAGACCTCACACCCTTTTAGAGCCCCCCAGGACCCTTCTAAAAGCCCCCAGACCCTTCTAGAGGCCCCCAGGACCCTTCTAAAAGCGTCTAGACCCTTCTAGAGCCCCCCAGGACCCTTCTAAATGCACCCAGAACCTTCTAGAGCCCCCTAGGACCCTTCTGAAAGCCTCCAGACCCTTCTAGAGGCCCCCAGGACCCTTCTAAAAGCCCTCAGACCCATCTAGAGCCACCCAGGACCCATCTAAAAGCTCCCAGACCCATCTAGAGCCCCCCAGGACCCTTCTAAAAGCCCCCAGACCATTCTAGAGCTCCCCAGGACACTTCTAAAAGCCCCCAGACCCTTCTCGTGCCCCACAGGACAATTCTAATAGCCCCCAGACCCTTATAGACCCTCCCCGAATCCTTCTAAAAGCAACCAGACCCTTCTAGAGCCTCCCAGGACCCTTTTAAAATCCCTCAGACACTTTTAGAGACCCCCAGGACCCTTCTAAAAGCCCCCAGAGCCTTCGAGATGCCCCCAGGACCCTTCTAAAAGACCTCACACCCTTCTAGAGCCACCCAGGAACCTACTAAAAGCCCCCAGACCCTTCTAGAGACCCGCAGGACCCTTCTAAACTCCCCCAGACCCTTCTAGAGCCCCCCAGGACCCTTCTAAATGCCCCCAGACCCATCTAGAGCCCCCCAGGACTCTTCTAAAAGCCTCCAGACCCTTCTAGAGGCCCCCAGGACCCTTCTGAAAGCCCCCAGACCCTTCTAGAGCTCCCCAGGACCCTTCTAAATGCACCCAGACACTTCTAGCGCCACCTAGGACCCTTCTAAAAGCACCCAGACCCTTCTAGAGCTCCCCAAAACCCTTCTAAAAGCCCCTAGACCCTCCTAGAGCCCTCCAGGACCTTTCTTAAAGCACCCAGACACTTCTAGAGCCCCACAGGACCCTTCTAAAAACCCCAGACCCTTCTAGACCCTCCCCGAATCCTTCTAAAAGCACCCCGACCATTCTAGAGCCTCCCAGGACCCTTCTAAAATCCCTCAGACACTTCTAGAGGCACCCAGGACCCTTGTAAAAGCACCCAGAGGCTTCTAGATGCCCCCAGGACCCTTCTAAAAGCCCTCACACCCTTCTAGAGCCCCCCAGGACCCTTCTAAAATCCCCCAGACCCTTCTAGAGCCCACCAGGCCTCCTCTAATGGTCCCCAGACCCTTCTAGAGCCCAGCAGGACCCTTCTAAAAGCCCCCAAGGACCCTTCTAGAGACACGCAGGACTCTTCTAAAAGCCCCCAGACCCTTCTAGAGCCTCCCAGGACCCTTCTAAAAGCCCCCAGACAATTCTAGAGCTCCCGAGGACCCTTCTAAAATCACCCAGACCTTCTAGAGGCTCCCAGTGCCCCTCTAATGGTCCCCTGACCATTCTAGACACCCCAAGGACCCTTCTAAAAGCCCCCAGACCCTTCTATAGCCACCCAGGACCATTCTAAAAGCACCCAGACCCTTCTAGAGGGCCCCAGGACCCTTCTAAAAGCCCCCAGACTCTTCTAGAGCCCCCCAGGATCCTTCTAAAATCCCCCAGACCCTTCTAGAGCCCCCCAGGATCCTTCTAAAATCCCCCAGACCCTTCTAGAGCCCTTCAGGACCCTTCTAAATGCCCCCAGACCCTTATAGAGCCCCCCAGGACCCTTCTAAAAGCATCCAGACTATTCTAGAGGCCCGCAGGACCTTTCTGAATGCCGCCAGACCCTTCTAGATCCCCCCAGGAGTCTTCTAAAAGCCCCCAGACCATTCTAGAGAAGCCCAGGGCCCCTCTAAAAGCACCCAGACCCTTCTAGAGCACCCCAGGACCCTTCTAAAACACCCCAGACCCTTCTAGACCCTCCCCGGATCTTTCTAAAAGCCCCCAGACCCTACTAGAGCCCCCCAGGACCATTCTAAAAGCCTCCAGACCGTTCTAGAGCCCCCAGGACCATTCTAAAAGCCCCCAGACCCTTCTAGAGCCTCCCCGTATCCTTCTAAAAGCCCCCAGACCCTTCTAGGCCCCCCAGGACACTTCTAAAAGCATCCAGACATTTGTAGAGCCCCCCAGGACCCTTCTAAAAGCCCCCAGACCCTTCTAGATCCTCCCCGGATCCTTCTAAAAGTACCCAGATCCATCTGGATCCTCCCAGGACCCTTCAAGAAGACCCCAGACCCTTCTAGAGGCCCCCAGGACCCTTCTGAAAGCCCCCAGACCCTTCTAGAGCCCCCCAGGACCCTTCTAAATGCCCCCAGACTTTTCTAGAGCCCCCCAGGATCCTTCTAAAATCCCCCAGACCCTTCTAGAGCCCCCCTGGACCCTTCTAAATGCACCCAGACCCTTCTAGAGCGCCCCAGGACGCTTCTAAAAGCCTCCAGACTATTTTGAGGCCCGCAGGACCCTTCTGAAAGCACCCAGACCCTTCTAGATCCGCCCAGGACCCTTCTAAAAGACCCCAGACCATTCTAGAGCCCCCCAGGACTCTTCTAAAAGCCCCCAGACCCTTCTAGAGAAGCCCAGGGCCCCTCTATAAGCACACAGACCCTTCTAGAGAAGCCCAGGACCCCTCTAAAAGCCAACAGACCCTTCTAGAGCCCCCCAGGACCATTCTAAAATCACCCAGACCCTTCTAGAACACCCCAGGACTATTCTAAACCCCCCAGACCCTTCTAGAGCCTCCCAGGACCCTTCTAAAAGCCCCCAGAGCCTTCTAGATGCACCCAGGACCGTTCTAAAATCACACACACCCTTCTAGAGCCCCCCGGGACCCTTCTAAAAGCCTCCAGACCCTTCTAGAACCCCCCAGGACCCTTCTAAAACCCCCCAGACCCTTCTAGTGATTCCCCGTATCATTCTAAAAGCCCCCAGACCCTTCTAGTGCCCCGCAGGACCCTTCTAAATGCCCCCAGACCCATCTAGAGCCCCCCAGGACCCTTCTAAAAGCCTCCAGACCCCTCTACAGGCCCCCAGGACCCTTCTGAAAGCCCCCAGACCCTTCTAGAGCTCCCCAGGACCCTTCTAAATGCACCCAGACACTTCTAGCGCCACCTAGGACCCTTCTAAAAGCACCAAGACCCTTCTAGAGCTCCCTAAAACCATTCTAAAAGCCCCTAGACCCTCCTAGAGCCCTCCAGGACCCTTCTTAAAGCACCCAGACACTTCTAGAGCCCCACAGGACCCTTCTAAAAACCCCAGACCCTTCTAGACCCTCCCCGAATCCTTCTAAAAGCACCCCGACCATTCTAGAGCCTCCCAGGACCCTTCTAAAATCCCTCAGACACTTCTAGAGGCACCCAGGACCCTTGTAAAAGCACCCAGAGGCTTCTAGATGCCCCCAGGACCCTTCTAAAAGCTCTCACACCCTTCTAGAGCCCCCCTTCTGAATCAGGCTTTCTGAATGGTCCTGGGGGTCTCTAGAATGGTCTGCGGGCTTTAGAAGGGTCCGGGAAGGCTCTAGAATGGTCTGGGTGCTTTTAGAAGGGTCTGGGGAGGCTCTAGAAGGTTCTGGGGGCTTTCAGAAGGGTCCTGGGGGCCTCAAGAAGGGTCTAGGGGCTTTTTGAATGGTCCGGGGGTCTCTAGAAGGGTCTGGGGGCTTTCAGAATGGTCCTGGGGTTCTCTAGAAGGGTCTGGGTGCTTTTAGAAGGGTCCTGGGGGGCTCTAGAAGGGTCTGGGTGCTTTTAGAAGGGTCCTGTGGGGCTCTAGAAGGTTCTGGGGGCTTTCAGAAAGGTCCTGGGCGCCTCTAGAAGGGTCTAGGGGTTTTTAGAAGGGTCCAGGGGTGCTCTAGAAGGGTCTGGGGGCTTTTAGAAGGGTCCTGGGGTGCTCTAGAAGGGTCTGGGGGCTTTTAGAAGGGTCCTGGGGTGCTCTAGAAGGGACGGGGGGTCTTAAGAGGGGCCCTGGGGCCTCTAGAAGGCTCTGGGGACTTTTAGAAGGGTACTGGGAGGCTCTAGAAGGGTCTGGAAGTTTTTAGAAGGGTCCTGGTGGGCTCTAGAAGGGTCTGGGGGCTTTTAGAAGTGTCCTGGGGGGCTCTAGAAGGGTCTGGGGGCTTTTATAGGGTCATGGGGGCCTCTAGAAGAGTCTAGGGGCTTTTAGAAGTTTCCGGGGGGGGTCTAGAAGGGTCTGGGGGCTTTTAGAAGGGTCCTGGGGGCTCTAGAAGGGTCTGGGGGCTTTTAGAAGGTTCCTGGGGGGCTCTAGAAGTGTCTGGGCGGCTTAAGAGGGGCCCTGGGGCTTCTAGGAGGGTCTGGAGGCTTTTAGAAGGGTCCTCGGGGGCTCTAGAAGGGTCTGGGGGCTTTTAGAAGGGTCCTGGGTGTTCTAGAAGGTTCTGGGGGCTTTTATAGGGTCCTGGGGGTCTGTAGAAGGGTCTGGGGGCTTTTAGAAGGGTCCTGGGGGGCTCTAGAAGGGTCTGGGCGCTTTTAGAAGTGTCCTGGGGGGCTCTAGAAGGGTCTGGTGGCTTTTAGAATGGTCCTGGGGGGCTCTAGAAGGGTCTGGGGTCTTTTAGAAGGGTCCTGGGAGGCTCTAGAAGTGTCTTGGGTCTTTTAGAAGGAACCGGGGATGGTCTAGAAGGGTCTGGGGGATTTTAGAATGGTCCTGGGGGCCTCTAGAAGGCTCTGGGGGCTTTTAGATGGGTCGTGGGTGGCTCTAGAAGGGTCTGGAAGCTTTTAGAAGGGTCCTGGGAGGCTCTAGAAGGGTCTGGGGGCTTTTAGAATGGTCCTGGGAGGCTCTAGAAGGGTCTGGGGGCTTTTAGAATGGTCCAGGTGGGCTCTAGAAGGGTCTGGGGCTTTTAGAATGGTCCTGGGGGGCTCTAGAAGGGTCTGGAAGCTTTTAGAAGGGTCCAGGGGGGCTCTAGAACGGTCTGGGGGCTTTTAGAATGGTCCTGGGCGTCTCTAGAAGGGTCTGGGGTCTTTTAGAAGGGTCCTGGGGGTCTCTAGAAGGGTCTGGGGGCTTTTAGAAGGGTCCTGGGCGTCTCTAGAAGGGTCTGGGGTCTTTTAGAAGGGTCCTGGGATCCTCTAGAAGGGTCTCGGGGCTTTTAGAAGGATCCGGGGAGGCCCTAGAAGGGTCTGGGTGCTTTTAGAAGGGTCTTGGGAGGCTCTAGAAGGGTCTGGGTCCTTTTCAAAGGAACCTGAACGTCTCCAGAAGGGTCTGGGGACTTTTGGAAGGGTCCTTGGGGGCTCTAGAGTGGTCTGGGGCCTTTGTACTTAGCTGGCAGGGGAGACACCCTGATCAAGCAGGTGCTTTTCCCAGGCCAGGCTCATCCTTTGCACTCCGGGTGTGCTGAGCCCTGCGAATTCCCCAAATGTGCAAAATGAAAATTTTTGCTCTAGAAGAACCCAGACCCTTCTAGAGCCCCCTAGGAACCTTCTAAAAGCACCCAGACACGTCTAGAGCCCCCAGGAACATTCTAAAAGCCCCCAGTCCCTTTTAGAGCCCCCAGTGTGCTTCTCAAAGACCCCGGAATTTCTAGAGCCCCCCAAAACCTTATAAAGGCCCCCAAAATCATATAAAGCCCCCCAGGCCCTACTAAACCCCCTTAGGACCCTTCTACAATACCCTAGACCCTTCTAGAGCCACCGAGGACCCTTCTAAAAGACCCCAAACCCTTCCGGAGCCCCTTAGGAACCTTTTTAGAGACCCTAGACCCTCCTAGATCCTTCAAGGACTCTTCTAAAAGCCCCGAGATACTTCTAGCGGTTAGAGGCAGGGTTAGGGTTAGGGTTAGGGTTAGGGTTAGGGTTAGGGTTAGGGTTAGGGTTAGGGTTAGGGTTAGGGTTAGGTTTAGGGTTAGGGTTAGGGTTAGGGTTAGGGTTAGGGTTAGGTTTAGGGTTAGAGTTAGGGTTAGGGTTAGGGTTAGGGTTAGGGTTAGGGTTAGGGTTAGGGTTAGGGTTAGGGTTAGGGTTAGGGTTAGGGTTAGGGTTAGGTTTAGGGTTAGGGTTAGGGTTAGGGTTAGGGTTAGGGTTAGGTTTAGGGTTAGAGTTAGGGTTAGGGTTAGGGTTAGGGTTAGGGTTAGGGTTAGGGTTAGGGTTAGGGTTAGGGTTAGGGTTAGGGTTAGGGTTAAGGTTAGAGTTAGGGTTAGGGTTAGGGTTAGGGTTAGGGTTAGGGTTAGGTTTAGGGTTAGGGTTAGTGTTAGGGTTAGGGTTAGGTTTAGGGTTAGGGTTAGGGTTAGGGTTAGGGTTAGGGTTAGGGTTAGGTTTAGGGTTAGGGTTAGTGTTAGGGTTAGGGTTAGGGTTAGGGTTAGGGTTATGGTTAGAGTTAGGGTTAGGGTTAGGGTTAGGGTTAGGGTTAGGGTTAGGGTTACGGTTAGGATTAGGGTAAGGGTTAGGTTTTGTGTTAGAGTTAGGGTTAGAGTAAGAGTTAGGGTTAGGGTTAGGTATAGGGTTAGGAACATTTTTTAGCCCTACAGGACCCATCTAAAAGCACGCAGACCATTCAACATCCCCTCAGGACCCTCCTATGTGTCCCCAGATCCTTCTAGAGCTCCCCAGGACCCTTCTAAAAGCCCCCAGATCCTTCTAGAGCCCCCCAGGAGCATTCTAAAAGCACCCAGACCCTTCTAGAGCCCCCCAGGTCCCTTCTAAAATCCCTCAGACCCTTCTAGAGCCCCCCAGGACCCTTCTAAAAGACCGAGACCGTTCTAGACCCTCCCCGGATCCTTCTAAAATTACCCAGACCATTCTAGAGCCTCCCAGGACCCTTCTAAAGTCCTTCAGACCCTTCTAGAGCCCCCCAGGACGATTCTAAAAGCCTCCAGACCCTTCTAGAGCCCCTCAGGACCCTTCTAAAAGCCTCCAGACCCTTCTAGAGGCCCCCAAGATCCTTCTAAAAGACCACAGACCCTTCTAGAGCCGCCCCGGGACCCTTCTAAATGCACCCAGACCATTCTAGAGCCCCCCAGGACCCTTCTAAAAGCCTCCAGGCCCTTCTAGAGTCCCGCAGGACCATTCTAAAAGCCCCCAGACCATTCTAGAGCCCCCCAGGACCATTCTAAAAGCCCCCAGACCTTTCTAGAGATCCCCAGGACTCTTCTAAAAAATCCAAGACCAATCTAGAGCTACCCACGACCCTTCTAAAAGCACCCAGACCATTCTAGAGCTCCCCAGGACCCTTCTAAAAGCCAACAGACCCATCTAGAGGACCCCTGGTCCCTTCCAAAAGCCTCCAGACCCTTCTAGAGGCCCCTAGGACCCTTCTGAAAGTCCCCAGACCCTTCTAGAGCCCCCCAGGACCCTTGTAAAATTCTCCAGACCATTCTAGAGCCACCCAGGACTCTTCTAAAAGTTCCCAGACCATTCTAGAGCTCCCCAGGACTCTTCTAAAAGACCCCAGACCCTTCTAGATGCCCCCAGGAACCTTCTAAAAGCCCCCAGACCCTTCTAGAGCCCCCCCGGACCCTACTGAAAGCTCCCAGACCCTTCTAGAGCCTCCCCGGATCGTTCTAAAAGCACCCAGACCCATCTGGAGCCTCCCAGGACCCTTCTAAAAGCCCCCAGACTATTCTAGAGGCCCACAGGACCATTCTAAAAGCCCCCAGACCCTTCTAGAGCCCCCCAGGACCCTTCTGAAAGCCCCCAGACCCTTCTAGAGCCCACCAGGACCATTCTAAAAGCACCCAGATTCTTCTAGAGGCCCCCAGGATCCTTCTAAAAGCGCCCAGACCCTTCTAGATGTCCCCAGGACTATTCTAAAAGACCCCAGACCCTTCTAGAGGCATCCAGGGCCCCTCTAATGGTACCCAGACCCTTCTAGAGCCCCCAAGAACCCTTCTAAAAGCACTCAGACCATTCTAGAGCCCCCAAGGACCCTTCTAAAAGCACTCAGACCCTTCTAGAGACCCGCAGGACCCTTCTAAAAGCCCCCAGACCCTTCTAGAGCCCCCCAGGATCCTTCTACAAGCACTAGGACAATTCTAGAGCTCCCCTGGACCCTTCTAAAACCCTCCAGACTCTTCTAGAGGCCCCCAGGACCCTTCTAGATGGTCCCCAGACCCTTCTACATCCCCCAAGGACCCTTCTGAAAGCCCCCAGAACCTTCTAGAGCCTCCACGGACCCTTCTAAAATCCCCCAGACCCTTCTAGAGGCCCCTAGGTCCCGTCCAAAAGAGCCCAGACCCTTCTAGAGGCCCCCAGGACCCTTCTAAAATCCGTCAGACCAATCTAGACCCCACCAGGACCCTTCTAAAAGTCTCCAGACCCTTCAAAACCCCCCCAGGATCCTTCTGAAAGCCCCCAGACCCCTCTAGAGCCCCCCAGGACCCTTCAAAAGACCCCAGACCCTTCTAGACCCTCCCCGGATCCTTCTAAAAGCACCTAGACCCTTCTACAGCACCCCAGGACCCTTCTAAAATCCTTCAGACCCTTCTAGATGCCCCCAGGACCCTTCTGAAAGCCCCCAGAGCCTTCTAGATGCCCCCAGGACCCTTTTAAAAGCGCCCACACCCTTCTAGAGCCACCCAGGAGGCTTCTAAAAGCCTACAGTTCCTTCTAGAGCCCCCCAGGACCCTTCTAAAAGCCCCCAGACCCTTCTAGAAGCCCCCAAGATCCTTCTAAAAGCACCCAGACCCTTCTAGAGCCCCCCGGGACCCTTCTAAATGCCCCCAGACGATTCTAGAGCCCCCCACGACCCTTCTAAAAGCCTCCAGACCCTTCTAGAGCTCCCCAGGACCCTTCTAAAAGCCCCCAGAACATTCTAGAGCCCACCAGGACCCTTCTAAATGCCCCCAGACCATTCTAGAGCTCCCCAGGACGCTTCTAAAAGCCTCCAGACCCTTCTAGAGCCACCCAGGACCCTTGTAAAGGCCCCCAGACCCTTCTAGAGCCCCCCAGGACCCTTCTAAAATCCCCCAGACCCTTCTAGACCCTCCCCGGATCCTTCTAAAAGCACCCAGACCCTTCTTCAGCCTCCCAGGACCCTCCTAAAAGACCTCAGACCCTTGTAGAGGCCCCCAGGAGTCTTCCAAAAGGCAAACAGACCCTTCTAGATGCCCCCAGGACCCTTCTAAAAGCCCTCACACTCTTCTAGAGCCCCCCAGGACCCTTCTAAAAGCCCCCAGAGCATTCTAGAGCCCCCCAGGACCATTCTAAAAGCCCCCAGACCCTTCTAAAGACCACCAGGACCCTTCTAAAAGCCCCCAGACCCTTCTAGAGCTCCCCAGGACCCTTCTAAAATCCCCCAGACCCTTCTAGAGGCCCCCAGGGCCCCTCTAATGGTCCCCACGCCCTTCTAGAGCTCCCCAAAACCTTTCTAAAAGCCCCCAGACCATTCTAGAGCTCTCCAGGACCCTTCTAAAAGCCCCCAGACCCTCCTAGAGCCTCCACGGACCCTTCTAAATGCCCCCAGACCATTCTAGAGCTCTCCAGGACCCTTCTAAAATCCCCCAGACCCTTCTAGAGGCCCCTAGGTCCCTTCCAAAACCGCCCAGACCCTTCTAGAGGCCCCCAGGACCCTTCCAAAAGACCCCAGACCCTTCTAGAGGCACCCAGGACCCTTATAAAACCCCGTAGACCATTCTAGAGCCACCCAGGACCCTTCTAAAAGATTCCTGACCCTTCTAGAGCCTCCCAGGACCATTTTAAAAGACCACAAACCCTTCTAGAGCCACTCATGACCTTTCTAAAAGCCCCCAGACCCTTCTAGAGCCTCCCAGGACCTTTTTAAAAGCCCCCAGACCCTTCTAGAGCTCCCCAGGACCCTTCTAAAATACCCCAGACCCTTCTAGAGGCACCCAGGGCCAATCTAAAGGTCCCCAAACACTTCTAGAGCCCACTAGGACCATTCTAAAAGATCCCAGACCCTTCTAAAGCCTCCCAAGACCCTTCTAATAGCCCCCAGACCCTTATAGAGCCTCCCAGGACAGTTCTAAAAGCCCCCAGACCCTTCTAGAGCCACCCCGGACCCTTCTAAATGCCCCCAGACCCTTCTAGAGCACCGCAGAACCCTTCTAATAGCACCCAGACCCTTCTAGAGGCCCCCAGGACCATTCTGAAAGCACCCAGACCCTTCTAGATGACACCAGGACCCTTCTAAAAGCGCCCGGACCCTTCTAGAGCACACCAGGGCCCCTCTAAAAGAACTCAGACCGTTCTAGAGCCCCCCAGGACCCTTCTAAAAGCCCCCAGACCCTTCTAGAGACCACCAGGACCCTATAAAAGCCCCCAGAACCTAATAGAGGCACTCAGGAGCCTTCGAAAAGAACCCAGACCCTTCTAGAAGTAGCCAGGACCTTTCTCAAAGACCCCAGACCCTTCTAGAGGCCCCCAGTGCCCCTCCTAATGTCCCCAGATCCTTCTAGAGCCCCCCAGGACCCTTCTAAAAGCCTCCAGACACTTCTAGAGGCCCGCAGGAACCTTCTGAAAGCCCCCAGACCCTTCTAGAGGCCCCCAGGACCCTTCTAAAAGCCCCCAGACCATTCTAGAGCCAGCCAGGAGATTTCTAAAAGCACCCAGACCATTCTAGATCTCCCCAGGACTCTTCTAAAAGACCCCAGACCCTTCTAGAGGCCCCCAAGACCATTCTAAAAGCCTCCAGACCCTTCTAGAGCCTCCCCGGATTGTTTTAAAAGCACCCAGACCCATCTGGAGCCTCCAAGGTCCCTTCTAAAAGCGCCCAGACCCTTATAGAGGCCCCCAGGATCTTTCTAAAAGCCCCCAGACCCTTCTAGAGCCCCCCAGGACTCTTCTAAAAGACCCCAAACCCTTCTAGAGGCACCCAGGTACCCTCTAATGGTACCCAGACCCTTCTAGAGACCCCCAGAATCCTTCTAAAAGCACTCAGACCCTTCTAGATACACGCAGGACCCTTCTAAAAGCCCCCAGACCCTTCTAGAGCCCCCCAGGGCCCTTCTAAAAGCACCCAGACCCTTCTAGAGCTCCCCAGCACCCTTCTAAAATCCTCCAGACCCTTCTAGAAGCCTCCAAGGCCCTTCTAATGGTCCCCAGACCATTCTAGATATCCCAAGGACCCTTCTAGAAGCACCCAGACCCTTCTAGATCCTACACGGACCCTTCTAAAAGCCCCCAGACCATTCTAGAGCTCTCCAGGACCCTTCTAAAATCCCCCAGACCCTTCTAGAGGCCAATAGGTCCCTTCAAAAAGCTCCCAGCCCCTTGTAGAGGCACCCAGGACCATTCTAAAAGACCCCAGACCAATCTAGAGCCCCCCAGGACCCTTCTAACCGCCCCCTGACCATTCTAGAGCCCACCAGGACCCTTGTAAAATCCCACAAACCCTTCTAGAGGCCCCTAGGTCCCTTCCAAAATCCCCCAGACCCTTCTAGAGGCCCCCAGGACCCTTCTAAAGACCCCAGACTCTTCTAGAGGCCCCAGGACCCTTCTAACAGCACCCTGACCCTTCTAGAGCCCCCCAGGTCCCTTCCAAAAGCCCCCAGACCCTTCTAGAGGACCCCAGGAGCATTCTAAAAGCCCCCAGACCCTTCTAGAGCCCCCCAGGACAGATCTAACAGCCCCCTGACCGTTCTAGAGCCCCCCAGGACCCTTCGAAAAGCCTCCAGACCCTTCTAGAGGCCCGCAGGACCCTTCTGAAAGTCCCCAGACCCTTCTAGAGCCCCCCATGACCCTTCTAAAAGTCTCCAGACCATTCTAGAGCCACCCAGGACTCTTCTAAAAGTTCGCAGACCATTCTAGAGCTCCCCAGGGCTCTTCTAAAAGACCCCAGACCCTTCTAGAGGCCCCCAGGACCCTTCTAAAATCCCCCAGACCCTTCTAGAGCCCCCCAGCACCCTTCTGAAAGCCCGCAGACCATTCTAGAGCCTCCCCGGATCGTTCTAAAAGCACCCAGACCCATCTGGAACCTCCCAGGACCCTTCTAAAAGCCCCCAGACCCTTCTAGAGGCCCACAGGACCATTCTAGAAGCCCCCAGACCCTTCTAGAGCCCCCCAGGACCCTTCTGAAAGACTCCAGACCCTTCTAGAGCCCACCAGGACCATTCTAAAAGCACCCAGATTCTTCTAGAGGCCCCCAGGATCCTTCTAAAAGCGCCCAGACCCTTCTAGAGCTCCCCAGGACTCTTCTAAAAGAGCCCAGACCCTTCTAGAGGCACCCAGGGCCCCCCTAATGGTACCCAGACCCTTCTAGAGCCCGGAAGGACCCTACTAAAAACACTCAGACCCTTCTAGAGACACGCAGGACCCTTCTAAAAGACCCCAGACCCTTCTAGAGCCCCCCAGGACCCTTCTAAAAGCACCCAGACCCTTCTAGAGCTCCCCAGGACCCTTCTAAAATCCTCCAGACCCTTCTAGAGGCCCCCAGGACCCTTCTGGATGGTCCCCAGACCCTTCTAGATCCCCCAAGGACCCTTCTAAAAGCCCCCAGACCCTTCTAGAGCCTCCACGGACCCTTCTAAAAGCCCCCAGACCATTCTAGAGCTCTCCATTACCATTCTAAAATCCCCCAGACCCTTCTAGAGGCCCCCAGGACCCTTCTAAAAGTCCCCAGACCAATATAGAGCCCCCCAGGACCCTTCTAAAATCCCCCAGACCCTTCTAGTGGCCCCTAGGTCCCTTCCAAAAGGCCCCAGACCCTAATAGAGCCTCCCAGGACCCTTCTAAAAGCACCCAGACCCTTCTAGAGCTACCCAGGACCATTCTAAAATCTCCCAGACCATTCCAGAGGCCCCGAAGGCCCCTCTAATGGTTCCCAGACCCTTCTAGAGCAACCCAGGACCCTTCTAAAAGACCGCAGACCCTTCTAGAGCCCCACAGGACCCTTCTAAAAGCCCCAAGACGCTTCTAGAGCCACCCAGGACAGTTCTAAAAGCCCCCAGACACTTCTAGAGCCCCCCAGGACCCTTCTAAAAGCCCGCAGACCCGTCTAGAAGCCCCCAGGACCCTTCTAAAAGCACCCAGACCCTTCTACAGCCCGCCAGGACCCTTCTAAATGCCCCCACACCCTTCAAAACCCCTCCAGGACCCTTCTAGAAGTCTCCAGACCCTTCTAGAGTCCCCCAGGACCCATCTGAAAGAACCGAGACCCTTCTAGAGCCCCCCAGGAGCCTTCTAAAAGCCCCCAGACACTTCTAGAGCCCTCACGGACCATTCTAAAAGCCCCCAGACCCTTTAAGAGCACCCTAGGACCCTTCTAAAAGCACCCAGACCTTTCCAGAGCCCCCCAGGACCCTTCTAAAAGCTCCCAGACCCTTCTAGACCCACCCCGGATCCTTCTAAAAGCCACCAGACCCTTCTAGAGTCCCCCAGGACCCTTCTAAAAGCCCCCAGACCATTTTAGAGCTCCCCAGGACTATTCTGAAAGCCCCCAAACCCTACTAGAGGGTCTGGGGGCTTTTAGAAGGGTCTTGTGGGGCTGTAGAAGGGTCTGGGGGCTTTTAGAAAGATCCGGGGAGGGTCTAGAAGGGTCTGGGGTCTTTTAGAAGGGTCCTGGGGATCTCTAGAAGGGTCCGGGGGATTTTAGAATGGTCCTAGGGAGCTTTACATGGGTCTAGGTGCTTTTAGAAGGGTCCTTGGGGGCTCTGGAAGTGTCTGGGGGCTTTTAGAATGGTCCTGGGAGGCTCTAGAAGGGTCTGGGAGCTTTTAGAAGGGTCCAGGGGGCCTCTAGATTTTCTGGGTGCTTTTAGAATGGTCATGCGGGGCTCTA
The DNA here is from genome assembly GCA_033459285.1 of Clamator glandarius. Lineage (NCBI taxonomy): Eukaryota > Metazoa > Chordata > Aves > Cuculiformes > Cuculidae > Clamator > Clamator glandarius. The sequence continues at coordinate 8,181 of JAUNZM010002078.1, read as the reverse complement.
GAAGGGTCTGGGTGCTTTCAGAAGTGTCCTTGGGGCCTCTAGAATGGTCTGGGGGCTTTTAGAAGGGTCCTGGGTGGCTCTAGAATGGTCTGGGGTTTTCTAGAAATGTCCTGTGGGGCTGCAGAAGGGTCTGGGTGATTTTAGATGGGTCCTGGTGGGCTCTAGAAGGGTCCGGGGGCTTTTGGAAGGGTCCTGGGGGCCTCTAGAAGGGTCTGGGGTCTTTCAGAATGGTCCTGGGGCCCTCTAGAAGGGTCTGGGTTCTTTTAGAAGGGTCCTGGGTGGATCCAGATGGATTCTGGGTGCTTTTAGAAGGATCCGGGGAGGGTCTAGAAGGGTCAGGGGTCTTTTAGAAGGTTCCTGGGGGGGCTCTACAAAGGTCTGGGGGCTTTTAGAAGGGTCCTGGGGGCCTCTAGAAGGGTCTGGATGCTTTTAGAATGATCCGGGGAGGGTCTAGAAGAGTCTGGGGGCTTTTAGAAGGGTCCTGTGGGGCTCTAGAAGGTCTGGGGGATTTTAGAAGGGTGCTGGGGGGCTCTAGAAGGGTCTATTGTCTTTTAGAAGCGTCTTAAGGAGATCTAGAAGGGTCTGGGTGATTTTAGAGGGGCCCTGGGCTTCTCTAGAAGGGTCTGGGGGCTTTTAGAAAGTTCCTGGTGAGATCTAGAATGGTCTGGGGTCTTTTTGAAGAGTCCTGGGGGGCTCTAGAAGGGTTTGGGGGTATTCAGAAGGGTCCTGGGGGGTCTAGAATGGTCTGGGGTCTTTCAGAAGGGTCCTGCGGGCCTCTAGAATAGTCTAGAAGGCTTTTAGAAGGGTCCTGGGGGGCTCTAGAAGGGTCTGGGAGCATTTAGAAAGTTCCTGGGGGGCTCTAGAAGGGTCTGGGGGCTTTTAGAAAGATCCTGGGGGCCTCTAGAAGTGTCTGGGGGCTTTTAGAAGGGTCCTGTGGGGCTCTAGAAGAGTCTGGGGGCTTTTAGAAGGGTCCTGGGCGGCTATAGAAGGGTCTGGGGGCTTTTAGAAGGGTCCTGGGGGGCTGTAGATGGGTCTGGGGGCTTTTAGAAGGGTCCTGGGGTGCTCTAGAATGGTCTGGGGTGCTTAAGAGAGGCCCTGGGGCACTCCAGAGGGTCTGGGGGCTATTAGAAGTGTCCTGGAGGACTCTAGAAGGGTCTGGGGTCTTTGAGAAGGGTCCTAATGTGCTCTAGAAGGGTCTGGGGGCTTTTAGAAGGGTCCTGGGAGGTTCTAGAAGGGTCTGAGGGCTTTTCGAATGGTCCTGTAGGGTTTCTAGAAGGGTTTGGGGGCTTTTAGAAGGGTCCTGGTGGGCTCTGGAATGGTCTGGGGGCTTTTAGAAAGGTCCTCGGGGGCTCTAGAAGGGTCTGGGTGCTTTTAGAAGGATCCGAGGAGGGTCTAGAAGGGTCTGGGGGCTTTTAGAAGGGTCCTGGGGGGCTCTAGAAGGGTCTGGGCGATTTTAGAAGGGTCATGGGGGGCTCTAGAAGGGTCTGGGGCCTTTTAGAATGGTCCTGGGAGGTTTTAGAAGGGTCTGGGGGCTTTTAGAAAGGTCCTGGGAGGCTCTAGAAGGGTCTGGGGCTTTTAGAATCGTCCTGGGAGGCTCTAGAAGGGTCTGGAGGCTTTTAGAAGGGTCCTGGGATGCTCTAGAAGGGTCTGGGGGCTTTTAGAAGGGTCCTGGGTTGCTCTAGAAGGGTCTGGGGTCTTTGAGAAGGGTCCTTGGGTGGCTCTATAAGGGTCTGGGTGATTTCGGAAGGGTCCTGGGTGCCTCAGGAAGTGTCTGGGGCCTTTTCAAAGGAAACTGAACGTCTCCAGAAGGGTCTGGGGACTTTTGGAAGGGTCCTTGGGGGCTCTAGAATGGTCTGGGGCCTTTGTACTTAGCTGGCAGGGGAGACACCCTGATCAAGCAGGTGCTTTTCCCAGGCCAGGCTCATCCTTTGCACTCCGGGTGTGCTGACCCCTGCGAATTCCCCAAATGTGCAAAATGAAAATTTTTGCTCTAGAAGAACCCAGACCCTTCTAGAGCCCCCCAGGAACCTTCTAAAAGCTCCCAGACCCTTCTAGAGCCCCCAGGAACATTCTAAAATCCCCCAGACCCTTTTAGATCCCCCAGTGTGCTTCTCAAAGACCCCGGAATTTCTAGAGCCCCCCAAAACCTTATAAAGGCCCCCAAAATCATATAAAGCCCCCCAGGCCCTACTAAACCCCCTTAGGACCATTCTACAATACCCTAGACCCTTCTAGAGCCACCGAGGACCCTTCTAAAAGACCCCAGACCCTTCCGGAGCCCCTTAGGAACCTTTTTAGAGAACCTAGACCTTCCTAGATCCTTCAAGGACTCTTCTAAAAGCCCCGAGATACTTCTATAGGTTAGAGGCAGGGTTAGGGTTAGGGTTAGGGTTAGGGCTAGGGTTAGGGTTAGGGTTAGGGTTAGAGTTAGGGTTAGGGTTAGGGTTAGGGTTAGGGTTAGGGTTAGAGTTAGGGTTAGGGTTAGGGTTAGGGTTAGAGTTAGGGTTAGGGTTAGAGTTAGGTTTAGGGTTAGAGTTAGGTTTAGGGTTAGGGTTAGGTTTAGGGTTAGGGTTAGGGTTAGGGTTAGGGTTAGGGTTAGGGTTAGATTTAGGGTTAGAGTTAGGGTTAGGGTTAGAGTTAGGGTTAGGGTTAGGGTTAAGGTTAGGGTTAGGGTTAGGGTTAGGGTAGGGGTAGGGTTAGGGTTAAGGTTAGGGTTAGGGTTAGGCTTAGGTTTAGGGTTAGGGTTAGGGTCAGAGCACCCCAGGACCCTTCTAAAAGCCCCCTGACCCTTATAGAGCCCCCCAGGATCCTTCAAAAGACCCCAGACCCTTCTAGAGCCTCCCAGAACCCTTCTAAAAGCTCCCAGACCCTTCTAGCGGCCCCCAGGACCCTTCTATAAGCCCCCAGACCCTTCTAGAGCCCACCAGGACCCTTCTAAAAGCCTCCAGACCCTTCTAGAGCCTACCCGGACCCTTCTAAAAGCCCCCAGACCCTTCTAGAGCCCCCCAGGAACCTTCTAAAAGCCCCCAGACCCTTCCAGAGCCCCCACGGACGCTTCTAAAAGCCCCCAGACCCTTCTAGAGCCTCCCTGGACCCTTCTAAAAGATCCCACATCCTTCTAGACCCTCCCAGGACCCTTCTAAAAGACCCCAGACCCTTCTAGAGGTCCCCAGGACCCTTCTAAAAACACCCAGACCCTTCTAGAGGCCCCCAGGACCCTTCTAAAAGCCCCCAGACCATTCTAGAGCTCCCCAGGACCCTCCTAAAAGCCCCCAGTCCATTCTAGAGCATCCCAAGACCCTTCTAAAAGCGCCCAGACCCTTCTAGAGTCCTCCAGGAACCTTCTGAAAGCCCCCAGAACCTTCTAGAGCCCCCCAGGACCCTTCTAAAAGACTACAGACCCTTCTAGAGCCCCCCAGGACCCTTCGAAAAGCCCAAAGACGCTTCTAGACCCTCCCCGGAACCTTCTAAAAGCCCCCAGACAATTCCAGACCCCCCAGGACCCTTCTAAAAGCCCGCAGACCCTTCTAGAGCACCCCAGGAATCTTCTAAAAGCTTCCAGACCCTTCTAGAGCTTCCCAGGACCCTTCTAAAAGCACCCAGACCCTTCTAGAGCCTCACAGGACCCTTCTAAAAGCCCCCAGACCCTTCTAGAGCTCCTCAGGTCCCTTCTAAAAGCACCCCGACCCTTCTAGAGGACCCCAGAGCCCCTCTAAATGTCCCCAGACACTTCTAGACCCCCTAGGACCCTTCTAAAAGCCCCCAGACCCTTATAGAGCCTCCCAGGACATTTCTAAAAGCCCCCATACCCATCTACAGGCCCCAGGACCCTTCTAAATGCTACCAGAACCTTCTAGAGCACCCCAGAACCCTTCTAATAGCACCCAGACCCTTCTAGAGGCCCCCAGGACCCTTGTAAAGCGCCCAGACCCTTCTAGAGCCCCCCATGACCCATCTAAAAGCCCCCAGACTCTTCTACAGCCCCCTAGGACCCTTCTAAAACCCCCCAGACCCTTCTAGAGCCAACCAGGACCCCTATAAATGCCCCCAGTCCCTTCTAGGGACCCCCAGGACCCTTCTAAAAGCCGCCAGACCCTTCTAGAGACCACCAGGACCCTTCTAAAAGCCCCCAGACCTTTCTAGAGCCCCCCAGGACCCTTCTAAAAGCACCCAGACCCTTCTAGAGCCCCCCAGGACGCTTCTAAAAGCCCCCAGACCCTTCTAGAGCCTCCCAGGACCATTCTAAAAGCCCCCAGACGCTTCTAGAGACCCCCAGGACAATTCTAAAAGCTTCCAGACCCTTCTAGAGCCCCCAAGGACCCATCTAAAAGTCCCCAGACCCTTCTACAGGCCCGCAGGACCCTTCTAAAAGCCCCCAGAGCCTTCTAGAGCCTCCCCGGATCATTCTAAAATCCCCCAGACCCTTCTAGAGCCCCCGAGGACCCTTCTAAAAGCCCCCAGACCTTTCAAGACCCTAACCGGATAATTCTAAAAGCCCCCAGACCCTTCTAGAGCTAACCAGGACCATTCTAAAAGCACCCAGACCCTTCTAGAGCATCCCAGGACCCTTCTAAAATCCCCCAGACCCTTCTAGAGACCCCCAGGACCCATCTAAAAGACCCCAGACCCTTCTACAGCCCCACAGGACCCTTCTAAAAGACCCCAGACCCTTCGAGAGCTACCCAGGACCCTTCTAAAGCACCCAGACCCTTCTAGAGGACCCCAGGACCCTTCTGAAAGCCCCCAGACCCTTCTAGAGCCCCGCAGGACCCTTCTAAAAGCCGGCAGACCCTTCTAGAGCCTCCCCGGATCCATCTAAAATCCTCCAGACATTTTTAGAGCCACCCAGGACCCTTCTAAAAGACCCCAGACCCTTCTAGACCATCCCCTAATCCTTCTAAAAGCACCCAGACCCATCTGGATCCTCCCAGGACCCTTCTAAAAGCCCCCAGACCCTTCTAGAAGCATCCAGGACCCTTCTAAAAGCCCCCAGACCCTTCTAGAGCATCCCAGGACCCTTCTAAAAGCCCCCAGACCCTTCTAGAGCCCCCCAGGACCCTTCTAAAAGCCCCCAGACCTTTCTAGAGCCCCCCAGGACCCTTCTAAAAGCCCCCAGACCCTTCTAGAGCCCCCCAGAACCCTTCTAAAAGCAACCAGAACCTTCTAGAGCAACACAGGACCCTTCTAAAAGCCCCCAGACCCTTCTAGACCCTCCCCGAATCCTTCTAAAAGCCCCCAGACTCTTCTAGAGCCTCCCAGGACGCTTCTAAAATCCCTCAGACACTTCTAGAGGCCCTCAGGACCCTTCTAAAAGCCCCCAGACCCTTCTAGAGTCTCCCAGGACCCTTCTAAATGCCCCCAGACCCTTCTAGAGCTTCCCAGGACCCTTTTAATCTCCCCCAGACCTATCTAGAGCCACCCAGGACCCTTCTAAAAGCCAACAGACCCTTCTAGAGCCCCCCAGGAATCTTCTAAAAGCCCCCAGACCCTTATAGAGACCCGCAGGACCCTTCTAAATGCCCCCAGACCATTCTAGAGTCTCCCAGGACCCTTCTAAAAGCTCCCAGACCGTTCTAGTGCTCCCGAGGACCCTTCAAACTCCCCCAGACCCTTCTAGAGGCCCCCAGAGCTTCTCTAATGGTCCCCAGACCCTTCTAGAGCCCCCAAGGACCCTTCTAAAAGCTCCCAGAGACTTCTAGACCCTCCCCGGATCCTTCTAATATCCCCCAGACCTTTCTAGAGCCACCCAGGACCCTTCAAGAAGCCCCCAGACCCTTCTAGAGCCTCCACGGACCCTTCTGAAAGCCCCCGAACCATTCTACAGCCCCCCAGGACCCATCTAAAAGCCCCCAGACCCTTCTACAGCCCAACAGGACCATTCTAAAAGCCCCCAGACCCTTCTAGAGCCACCCAGGACCCTTCTAACAGCCCCCAGACCTTTCTAGAGTCCCCCTGGACCCTTCTGAAAGCACCCAGACCCTTCTAGACCCCCGCATGACCCTTCTAAAAGCCCCCAGACCTTTCTAGAGGCCCCCTGGACCCTTCTGAAAGCCCCCAGAACATTCTAGAGCCTACCAGGACCATTCTAAAAGCCCCCAGACCCTTCTAGAGCATCCCAGGACCCTTCTAAAAGCCCCCAGACCCTTCTAGAGCCCCCCAGGACCCTTCTAAAAGCCCCCAGACCTTTCTAGAGCCCCCCAGGACCCTTCTAAAAGCCCCCAGACCCTTCTAGAGCCCCCCAGAACCCTTCTAAAAGCAACCAGAACCTTCTAGAGCAACACAGGACCCTTCTAAAAGCCCCCAGACCCTTCTAGACCCTCCCCGAATCCTTCTAAAAGCCCCCAGACTCTTCTAGAGCCTCCCAGGACGCTTCTAAAATCCCTCAGACACTTCTAGAGGCCCTCAGGACCCTTCTAAAAGCCCCCAGACCCTTCTAGAGTCTCCCAGGACCCTTCTAAATGCCCCCAGACCCTTCTAGAGCTTCCCAGGACCCTTTTAATCTCCCCCAGACCTATCTAGAGCCACCCAGGACCCTTCTAAAAGCCAACAGACCCTTCTAGAGCCCCCCAGGAATCTTCTAAAAGCCCCCAGACCCTTATAGAGACCCGCAGGACCCTTCTAAATGCCCCCAGACCATTCTAGAGTCTCCCAGGACCCTTCTAAAAGCTCCCAGACCGTTCTAGTGCTCCCGAGGACCCTTCAAACTCCCCCAGACCCTTCTAGAGGCCCCCAGAGCTTCTCTAATGGTCCCCAGACCCTTCTAGAGCCCCCAAGGACCCTTCTAAAAGCTCCCAGAGACTTCTAGACCCTCCCCGGATCCTTCTAATATCTCCCAGACCCTTCTAGAGCCCCCCAGGACCTTTCTAAAAGCCCCCAGACCCTTCTAGAGCCCCCCAGGACCCATCTAAAAGCACCCAGACCCTTCTAGAGGCCCCAGGACCTTTCTAAAAGCCCCCAGACCCTTCTCTAGCCCCACAGGACCCTACTAAAAGCCCCCAGACCCTTCTAGAGACCCTACACGACCCTTCTAAAAGCCCTCAGACCCTTCTAGAGCCTCCCAGGACTCTTCTAAAAGCCCCCAGACCATTCTAGATCTCCCCAGGACCCTTCTAAAAGCACCCAGACCCTTCTAGATCCCCCTAGGACCCTTCTCAAAGACCCCAGACCCTTCTAGAGTCCTCCAGGACCCTTCTAAAAGCACCCAGACCCTTCTAGAGCCCACCAGGACCCTTCTAAAAGCCTCCAGACCCTTCTAGAGCCTACCCGGACCCTTCTAAAAGCCCCCAGACCCTTCTAGAGCCCCCCAGGAACCTTCTAAAAGCCCCCAGACCCTTCCAGAGCCCCCACGGACGCTTCTAAAAGCCCCCAGACCCTTCTAGAGCCTCCCTGGACCCTTCTAAAAGATCCCACATCCTTCTAGACCCTCCCAGGACCCTTCTAAAAGACCCCAGACCCTTCTAGAGGTCCCCAGGACCCTTCTAAAAACACCCAGACCCTTCTAGAGGCCCCCAGGACCCTTCTAAAAGCCCCCAGACCATTCTAGAGCTCCCCAGGACCCTCCTAAAAGCCCCCAGTCCATTCTAGAGCATCCCAAGACCCTTCTAAAAGCGCCCAGACCCTTCTAGAGTCCTCCAGGAACCTTCTGAAAGCCCCCAGAACCTTCTAGAGCCCCCCAGGACCCTTCTAAAAGACTACAGACCCTTCTAGAGCCCCCCAGGACCCTTCGAAAAGCCCAAAGACGCTTCTAGACCCTCCCCGGAACCTTCTAAAAGCCCCCAGACAATTCCAGACCCCCCAGGACCCTTCTAAAAGCCCGCAGACCCTTCTAGAGCACCCCAGGAATCTTCTAAAAGCTTCCAGACCCTTCTAGAGCTTCCCAGGACCCTTCTAAAAGCACCCAGACCCTTCTAGAGCCTCACAGGACCCTTCTAAAAGCCCCCAGACCCTTCTAGAGCTCCTCAGGTCCCTTCTAAAAGCACCCCGACCCTTCTAGAGGACCCCAGAGCCCCTCTAAATGTCCCCAGACACTTCTAGACCCCCTAGGACCCTTCTAAAAGCCCCCAGACCCTTATAGAGCCTCCCAGGACATTTCTAAAAGCCCCCATACCCATCTACAGGCCCCAGGACCCTTCTAAATGCTACCAGAACCTTCTAGAGCACCCCAGAACCCTTCTAATAGCA
>JAUNZM010002077.1:45000-75073 GCA_033459285.1 Clamator glandarius | reverse complement strand
AGAAGAGAAGAGAAGAGAAGAGAAGAGAAGAGAAGAGAAGAGAAGAGAAGAGAAGAGAAGAGAAGAGAAGAGAAGAGAAGAGAAGAGAAGAGAAGAGAAGAGAAGAGAAGAGAAGAGAAGAGAAGAGAAGAGAAGAGAAGAGAAGAGAAGAGAAGAGAAGAGAAGAAGATGCTCCGCTAGGCAACCCCCAAGGCGATAATCCCCAGTGACCCCCCCCCGGCAGGGTGAACCCCCCCTGGCACCTCCTGCTTTGGCGTCTCTCCCCTCGCAGGCCCCGCATGGTTTCTAATGAGCTTAATTCCCTGTTGAGTCAACACCACGGTCCAGCACCCTCAGCCCCTGCGCGCCCCTTGCTCTGCGGAGAAGAAATCCTCTCGTCCTCTGCCCATCCCACTCCGTGCCTCAGTTTCCCCACCGGCTCTGCTGAGGAGATGGAAACCAGGAGGGAAGCGAGGTCGGGGCGACAATGCGAGGTCCTGCGGCACCCACATCCCCACCCTCGTTAGCCGGGCACTTCGTTAGGCTCGATGTCCCCTCAGGACCCTGCTCCCCGCACGGGACGTCCCCAGCACTGCCATCCCTGCGGCTGTTCCCAACACAATCCATCTTCTGGAAAAGCACTCGCTCCGGCCCTTCCCGTAAGCGCTCGTTAATTAATGCTAAATCGCCGAGCAATTACAGGAGGTGGAAATCAAATGACTTCATGGTGATGAAGGTTTATTGCCGGCGCAGAGCGACAGGACCAAGAATCATTTGCCGCTGATTGGAAAGGGCCGTGGGGAGCATTTGCCGTGTCGGTGTGATGCCGAAGGGATGGAGCCACCTGTGCCGGCACCAAGGGACCCCCCCGTGTGTCCCCTTCGTCCCCAGGCCACCACCACCCGGCCGGGGAGGTGGGACAGCAGGGACAGCAATTCCAGAATTCCTGACCCTAACCTTACCCTCTCCTGTCCTGATCTCCATCCCCATCCTCATTCCAAACCCATTCCCGCCCCTGGCTCTCTCCCCATCTCCATCTTCATCCTAATCCCGTCCCCATTCCCAACCCTCTTCCTCATCTTTAGCCCCAACACTTCCCCGGCTCCATCCCTGTCCTTTCTCCCTTCCCCATCACTTTCCTATCCCCATTCCAGTCCCCCTTTCCACCTCCTCTCCTGAACATCATCCCCAGCCGCATCTTCATCCCAAAGCCATTCCCATTCCTGTCCCTTTTGCTGTCCATAACTCCCTCCCCATCCCCATTCCTGCCCCTTTTCCCATCTCCATCCTCATCCCTTTCCCAGCCATATCTCCATCCTCATCCCAACTCCAACCCCATTCCTCTCCTCATCGCCATCTCCATCCCCATTCCTGTCCCTTCTCCTGCCCTTAACTCCATCCCCAAACCCATCCCTGTCCCTTTCCTTGCTCCCAACTCCATCCTCATCCCAACCCCATCCTCATCCCAATCCCAACTCCATCCTCATCCCAAACCCATCCTCCTTCCAACCCCATCTCCATCCTCCTTCCAACCCCATCTCCATCCTCATTCCAACCCCATCCTCATCCCAAATCCATCCTCATCCCAATACCAACCCCATCCTCATCCTGACCACATCCTCATCCCAACCCCAACCCCATCCTCATCCCAACCCCATCCTCATTCCAACCCCATCCTCATCCCAAATCCATCCTCATCCCAATACCAACCCCATCCTCATCCCAACCCCATCCTCATCCCAACCCCAACGCCATCCTCATCCCAACCCCATCCTCATCCCAACCCCAACCCCATCCTCATCCCAACCCCATCCTCATCCCAACCCCAACGCCATCCTCATCCCAACCCCATCCTCATTCCAACCCCAACCCCATCCTCATCCCAAGGCCAACCCCATCCTCATCCCAACCCCATCCTCATCCCAACCCCATCCTCATTCCAACCCCAACCCCATCCTCATCCCAAGGCCAACCCCATCCTCATCCCAATCCCGACCCCATCCTCGTCTCAAACCCAACCCCATCCTCATCCCAAATCCATCCTCATCCCAACCTCATCCTCATCCTCATCCCAACCCCATCCTCATCCCAAGGCCAACCCCATCCTCATCCCAACACTATCCTCATCCCAACCCCAACCCCATCCTCATTCCAACCTCAACCCCATCCTCATCCCAACTCCAACCCCATCCTCATCCCAACCCCATTCTCATTCCAACCCCAACCCCATCCTCATCCCAACCCCATCCTCATCCCAACTCCAACCCCATCCTCATCCCAACCCCATCCTCATCCCAACTCCAACCCCATCCTCATCCCAACCCCATCCTCATTCCAGCACCAACCCCATCCTCATCCCAACCCCATCCTCATCCCAACCCCAGCCCACCCTCTATCTGGGTCCCGGGTTGGGACCACGGTGGGTTTTACCCTGACGAGGGGTGGCCCCCCCTTTCCCGAGGCAGGGACGGGAGCCCCCTCCCCTCTCATTAAACCCCTTCCCACCCCGCTTTGATCTCCCTCTCGCGCTCGGAGCCGGGGTCAGCGCAGGCGACACCGATGCCACCACCTTGGACGGGTGACAGCAGGGGCGGGGGGATCCTTCTCCTGAACCAGTGCACCCCCCAACCCTCGGAGCGCAAGGAATCGCTCCTGAAAAGCGGGTGCTGGTCAGGATAGGGGAGGAAAAAGGCTCCTGGGCTTTACAGTAGCATAAACTATAGAGGCGGCGACCCCGCGGGTCAGAGGTGAAGGGTTTCCCAGGAGCGTCTTTGAAGAGAGCCAACTTTGATGAGAAAAGAGCCTCTATACAGATGTCTCATAATTACCATGAGAATGTGGAGCACATGGCGGCTGCGGCCCCAAAGGGAGCTTTAGTGGAATGTCATTAAAACGCCCTGTTCTGAGGTTTCGGTCCCCCCCCCCCCAAATCGGCTTCGCCCCAGTTTAACCTCTTTCAGGCTCAACCCCCTCCTCGTCGCACCCACGTCGGGCATCCCGGAGACCTATCGGGGTTGGTACCCAGTGCCGCATGGGGATGCTCGGGGTTTGAAGGCAGAGGTTTGGGTCCAATAAGGTGAATTTTGGGCCCCTCACTATAAGAAAGACCTTGAGGTCCTGGAGAGCGTCCAGAGAAGGGAACGGAGCTGGGAAGGGGCTGGAGATCAGGGGTTGAGGGAATAATGAGGGACCTGGGGTTGCTCAGCCTGGAGAAGAGGAGGCTGAGGGGAGACCTCATTGCTCTCCAGAACCACCTAAAAGGAGGTTGCAGAGAGGTGGGTGTTGGTCTCTTCTCCCAAGTGAGGGGTGATGGGACGAGAAGGAACGGCCTCAAGCTGCACCAGGGGAAGTTTAGGTTGGACACCATGAAAAATGTCATCACAGAAAGGGATCTCAAGCCCTGGAACGGCTGCCAGGGAGGTGGTTGAGTCCCCATCCCCGGAGGGGATTAAAAGGCAGGGAGATGAGGTACTTGGGGAGATGATTTAGTAGTGGACAGGGACAGTTGGAGTCCCTCAAAGGTCTTTTCCAACTTAATGATTGTGGGATTCTATGAATTCATCCAGCCTGGGGGCGATTCTGTGTGGGATGGGGAGGGATGTGCCTGGCTGGGATGGGACTGGTGTCTCTGTCCCCTGCAGAAACCAATTAAATTGCAGAATGAATCACAGAATGGTTTGAGTTGGAAAGAACCTTAAAGATCATCTCATTCCCCCTCACCAGCTGCCACGGGCGGGGACACCTCCCTCTGGATCAGGGGGCTCAATCAGCGACTCTTCTTTAATTAAACCTCTCTAACCCAACCCGAGGTGGTGCTGAGGGGCAGCCCTGTCTGCGGCGAGGCCGAAGGCTTCTCCTCTCCCTCACCGTGGGCACCAGCCTGGGTCCCCTCCCAAAAGCCCGACTTGAATCCTCTCTGATGACGCTCCAGGAGGGCGACCAGGCTCCTCCGTCCCCTGCCCTTGGCCGCCCCCTCTCCAAGTGACAAACGGCCGCTAATAAAGGCGTTGGCTGGGCTAATATATCTATAATCGCCTTCGATACACGGGGACGCGGTGTCGAGGGCAGCGGTGGCCCCAGCGCAGCGCGCGAGGTTAATCTCCGTGAAATCGTCCCTTCGGCTCGGCTTTTATCCGCGTGTCGAGGCAGGAAGGGTGGACGCGGCCGGGAACACGGCACGGCGGCTGCACCGAGACACCCATCCCATCACCAGGGGACGTGACTCCCCTCTGCCCTTAGCTCTGACCAACAGCACCTTGGTCCGGCGTCTCTCCTGTCCTGGTGCGTCTCCCCAGTATCTCCAGTCCTGGTGCGTCTCTCCAGTTTCTCTCCAGTCCTGTTGCATCTCTCCAGTTTCTTTCAGGTCCTCATGTCTCTCTCCGGTATCTCCAGTCCTGGTGTGTCTCTCGAATTTCTCTCCAGTCCTGGTGTGTCTCTCCAGTATCTCCAGTCCTGGTACGTCTCTCCAGTCCTGGTGCGTCTCTCCAGTTTCTCTCCAGTCCTGGTGTGTCTCTCCAGTATCTCCAGTCCTGGTACGTCTCTCCAGTCCTGGTGCGTCTCTCCAGTTTCTCTCCAGTCCTGGTGTGTCTCTCCAGTATCTCCAGTCCTGGTACGTCTCTCCAGTCCTGGTGTGTCTCTCCAGTTTCTCTCCAGTCCTGGTACGTCTCTCCAGTCCTGATGCGTCTCTCCAGTATCTCCAGTCCTAGTGTGTCTTTCCAGTTTCTCTCCAGTCCTGATGCGTCTCTCCAGTATCTCCAGTCCTAGTGTGTCTTTCCAGTTTCTCTCCAGTCCTGGTGCGTCTCTCCAGTTTCTCTCCAGTCCTGAAATGTCTCTCCAGTTTCTCTCCAGTCCTGGTGCGTCTTTCCAGTATCTCTCCAAGCCACATTGAGCCAACAACGTCCTTCCCAGCTGGGAGAAGCTCTGGATGTGGTGCCACCATACACACACATCTGAAACGGGACCTAGAAAGCAAAATCTTTGTAGTGTCCTGATGGGAAGAATCAGAGCTGAGCAGTGAAATCTCAGCCTGGAGGTGGCCAGGGGCTTCATTGCAAGAGCTGTGGGATTGGGATGGATTTGGGGAAGGATGGAGGGATGGATGGAGGGATGGAGGGATGGAGGGAGGGATGGATGGAGGGATGGATGGATGGATCTGGGGAAGGATGGAGGGATGGGTCTGGGCAAGGAGGGAGGGATGAATCTGGGGAAGAAGGGATGGATGGATGGATGCATGAATGGATGGTTGGATGGTTGGATGGATGGACGGGTGAATGGAGGGATGGATGGATGGATGGATCTGGGGAAGGGTGGAGGGATGGGTCTGGGCAAGGAGGGAGGGATGAATCTGGGGAAGAAGGGATGGATGGATGGATGGATGGAGGGAGGGAGGGAGGGAGGGAGGGAGGGATGGAGGGATGGAGGGATGGATGGATGGATGGGTGGATGGTTGGATGGGTGGATGGTTGAATGGATGGATGGATGGATGGATGGAGGGAGGGATGAATGGATGGATGGATGAAGGGATGAATGGATGGATGGATGGATGGATGGATGGATGGATGGAGGGAGGGAGGGATGGATGGATGGATGGATGGATGGATGGATGGATGGATGGATGGATCGATCGATCGATCGATCGATCTGGGCAAGGAGGGATGAATGGCAAACACAGCATCCTTGGAAAACCAGAAGGTTTCAGGCTTGACGGGGCCTGTGCCTCCCCCCCAGGACCCCATTGATCTTGACTACAGGTGAGATCCCCCGCTGGAAACACATTCCAAGTTCTCTCAAGGTTGAACCCATCAGATCCACTTAATCCCTGCCAGTCCCTGCCCCACGGGCTCAGGCCCCCAGGTCTCTCCAAGGCTGCGGTACCTGTTGTGGCCGCTCCGATGCAGCCCAGGCTGGAAAGGCGGCTGACAAACACCGGAGCAGCAGGGAGACACGGCTCCCTGCGTCTTCTGTACGCGGGGCCGGCTGGGAAACCATTTCTAAGGGCAAAAAGAAAGTGATATTAAAACAAAAAGTGGTGTCTTGGCTGAAGAACCATCCCCATTAGACACCCCGCAGCCGCGTGGCTCCCGGCCCCCTTCCATTGTCAGAGAAAGGTCAGCCCCTGACTAGTTAGTTATCATTAGCTAAGGCCAATTTAATCACGCCGACGGTGTATAAATCACTGCGGACAGACCGGGCACTTTCCTCCCTCGCCGCCTCCCCGGCTCAAAGGTTGACAAATCTCCTGGCCGTCCCCCCCCCGCCCCAGCTCCGGCCGCTGCCCTGGGCTTTTGGCCGCTTTGCCAAATCTTAAAGGACGTCGTAAATCACCGGGGCGCTGGGCATCCATCAGCCTGTCAGCCTGAAGATCAGGGTCACGGGGAGGAAAGATCAAGGGCCGAGCGGGAATGGCAGGAGCGCGAGGCGGTGGGGACGGAGGGGCTGCAGGGACGAGCTGGAAGGGATGGAGGAGCACGAAGCAGCCTCGCTGCCCCCGGGTCCTGCTCCTGGGGGCTTTTCCCATCGCCCGTCCCAACGGCAGCCTGGTGGGAGCCCGTACGGGAAGCAAAGTCCGAGTCGAACGCCGTGGTGTTGGGATGCTCAGGGCTCGAAGGATGCACAGGGCTGGTTCCACCCTTTCTTCCCCAGATCCATCCCTTCATCCTTCCCCAGAGCCATCCATCCATCCATCCATCCATCCATCCATCCATCCATTCATTCTTCCCCTGATCCATCCATCCCTCCTTGCCCAGATCCATCCCTCCATCCCTCCCCAGAGCCATCCATCCATCCATCCATCCATCCCTCCATCCACCCATCCATTCCTTCTTCCCCTGATCCATCCATCTCTCCTTGCCCAGATCCATCCCTCCATCCTTCCCCAGAGCCATCCATCAATCCATCCATCCATCCATCCATCCATCCATCCACCCATCCATTCCTTCTTCCCCTGATCCATCCATCTCTCCTTGCCCAGATCCATCCCTCCATCCTTCCCCAGAGCCATCCATCAATCCATCCATCCATCCATCCATCTATCCATCCCTTCTTCCCCAGATCCATCCATCCCTCCTTGCCCAGACCCATCCCTCCATCCCTCCCCAGAGCCATCCATCCATCCATCCATCCATCCATCCATCCATCCATCCATCCATCCATCCATCCATCCATCCATCCATCCATTCCTTCTTCCCCTGATCCATCCATCCCTCCTTGCCCAGATCCATCCCTCCATCCTTCCCCAAATACAACTGATCGATCAATTCATCTGTCCATCCATCCAGTCATCCATCCATCCCTTCTTCCCCAGATTCATCCCTCCATCCTTCCCCAGACTGATTGATCCATCCATCCATCCATCCATCCATCCATCCATCCATCCATCCATCCATCCATCCCTCCATCCATCCCTTCTTCACCACATTCATCCCTCCCTCCTTGCCCAGATTCATCCCTCCATCCTTCCCCAGACTGATCGATCGATCAATCAGTCCATCCATCCATCTATCCATCCATCCATCCATCCATCCATCCGTCCATCCATGCCTCTATCCCTCCATCCTTCCCCAGGTCGTTGCCGTGAAGGATGCTTCTCACTCCTCTAAGGGGCCGGTTTTGGAATCCCGAAGGCCCCGAGGGAAACTGAGGCACGGAACCACCTTCCCCACACAAAGCAGGATGGAGCCAGCGTCCCCCATCCACGATGACCAAGACCCGGCCCAGAAGGATGGAGCTGGACAAGGCGTCCGACTTCTCCTCGCCTCCCTCCCCACCTTCGTTCTCTTCCCTTTTTATTTTTCTCCCCCTTTTTCTTGCTTTCTTTTATTTTGATTTCACTCTAATTGAAGGGGTTGGGGGGGGGGGTGGAAGATAAGAGCTGCCGGGGCTAATTACACCTCATTATTCCAAAGGATCTCTCACGCCTCACTTCTCCTCAAACGTTGGCAAAAGCGAGAGGGAAGGGGGGTGGCGATTAAGGGAGAAGCCTTGGTGGAAAACAAAGTTGGTTAATTCACACGGCGCGGCCCCGCGGAGGCTGCGTGGGGGCTCCCTCCGCCTTGTCCTGCCGGGGGGGGCTGCGGCCGGTGGGGCCGAGCGGGGCCCTGGGGTGGAGGGAGACCACCCCGGCGATGGTTTGGGGGGCTCGGAAGGCATCGAGGCCATGACCGGAGGTGTCCCCCCATCCTTGGGTGTCGCCAGGTTCTTGGGTGTCCTGATGACCTTGGGTATCCTTATATCCTTGACTGTCCCCGTGTCCTTGGGTGTCTCCATCTCTTTGGGTCTCCTTGTGTTCTTGGGTGTCCCCATAACCATGGGTGTCCCCATGTCCTTGGGCGTCCCCATTTCTTTGGGTCTCCCCACATCCTCAAGTGCTCCCACAACCTTGGGTCTCCCCATGTTCTTGTGTGTCCCCATTTCTTTGGGTGCTCCCACAGCCTTGGATGTCCCCATGTTCTTGCGTGTCCCCACCTCTTTGGGTCTCCCCATGTTCTTGGGTGTCCCCATGCCCTTGGGTGTCCCCGTGTCTTTTGGGGGTCCCCAAAATGATAGGTGTCCCCATGTCCTTGGGTGTCCCCATCTCTTGGGGTCTCCCCACATTATCGGGTGCTCCCATAACACTGTCTGTATCTATTTTCTTGGTTGTCCCCATCCCTTTGGGTGTCCCCACAACCATGGGTGTCCCCATGTCCTTGCGTGTCCCCATCTCTTTGGGTCTCCCCACATCCTTAGGAGCTCCCACAACCTTGGGTCTCCCCATGTTCTTGTGTGTCCCCATTTCTTTGGGTGCTCCCACAGCCTTGGGTGTCCCCATGTCCTTGGGCCTCCTTGTGTCTTTGGGTGTCCCCATAACCATGGTTGCCCCATATCCTTGGGTGTCCCCATCTCTTTGGGTCTCCCCACATCCTCAGGTGCTCCCACAACCTTGGGTCTCCCCATGTTCTTGCGTGTCCCCCTCTCTTTGGGTCTCCCTACGTTCTTGGGTGTCCCCATCTCTTTAGGTCTCCCCACGTTCTTGGGTGTCCTCATGCCCTTGAGTGTCCCTGTGTCTTTTGGGGGTCCCCATAACGATAGGTGTCCCCATGTCCTTGGGTGTCCCCATCTCTTGGGGTCTCCCCACATTATCGGGTGCTCCCATAACACTGTCTGTATCTATTTTCTTGGTTGTCCCCATCCCTTTGGGTGTCCCCACAACCATGGGTGTCCCCATGTCCTTGGGTGTCCCCATCTCTTTGGGTCTCCCCATATCCTCAGGTGCTCCCATAACCTTGGGTCTCCCCATGTTCTTGCGTGTCCCCATGTCTTTGGGTCTCCCCATGTTCTTGGGTGTCCCCATGTTCTTGGGTGTCCCCATCTCTTTGGGTCTCCCCACGTTCTTGGGTGTCCTCATGCCCTTGGGTGTCCCTGTATCTTTTGGGGGTCCCAAAACGATAGGTGTCCCCATGTCCTTGGGTGTCCCCATCTCTTTGGGTCTCCCCACATCCTCGGGTGCCCCCACAGCCTTGGGTCTCCCCAGGTTCTTGCGTGTCCCCATCACTTTGGGTCTCCCCATGTTCTTGGGTGTCCCCATGCCCTTGGGTGTCCCCATGTCTTTTGGGGGTCCCCATAACGATAGGTGTCCCCATGTCCTTGGGTGTCCCCATCTCTTGGGGTCTCCCCACATTATCGGGTGCTCCCATAACACTGTCTGTATCTATTTTCTTGGTTGTCCCCATCCCTTTGGGTGTCCCCACAACCATGGGTGTCCCCATGTCCTTGGGTGTCCCCATCTCTTTGAGTCTCCCCATATCCTCAGGTGCTCCCATAACCTTGGGTCTCCCCATGTTCTTGCGTGTCCCCATGTCTTTGGGTCTCCCCATGTTCTTGGGTGTCCCCATGTTCTTGGGTGTCCCCATCTCTTTGGGTCTCCCCACGTTCTTGGGTGTCCTCATGCCCTTGGGTGTCCCTGTATCTTTTGGGGGTCCCAAAACGATAGGTGTCCCCATGTCCTTGGGTGTCCCCATCTCTTTGGGTCTCCCCACATCCTCGGGTGCCCCCACAGCCTTGGGTCTCCCCAGGTTCTTGCGTGTCCCCATCACTTTGGGTCTCCCCATGTTCTTGGGTGTCCCCATGCCCTTGGGTGTCCCCATGTCTTTTGGGGGTCCCCATAACGATAGGTGTCCCCATGTCCTTGGGTGTCCCCATCTCTTGGGGTCTCCCCACATTATCGGGTGCTCCCATAACACTGTCTGTATCTATTTTCTTGGTTGTCCCCATCCCTTTGGGTGTCCCCACAACCATGGGTGTCCCCATGTCCTTGGGTGTCCCCATCTCTTGGGGTCTCCCCACATTCTTGGGTGTTCCCCCAGCCTTGGGTCTCCCCACGTTCTTGGGTGTCCCCATGTCTTTGGGTGTCCCCACAGCCTTGAGTGTCCCCATGTTCTTGGGTGTCCCCATCTCTTCAGGTCTCCCCATGTTCTTGCGTGTCCCCATTTCTTTGGGTGCTCCCACAGCCTTGGGTGTCTCCATGTCCTTGGGCCTCCTTGTGTCTTTGGGTGCCCCCATAACCATGGGTGTCCCCATGTCCTTGGGTGTCCCCATCTCTTTGAGTCTCCCTATATCCTCAGGTGCTCCCATAACCTTGGGTCTCCCCATGTTCTTGGGTGTCCCCATGTCTTTGGGTCTCCCCACGTTCTTGGGTGTCTCCATCCCTTTGGGTGTCCCCACAACCTTGGGTGTCCCCATGTTCTTGGGTGTCCCCATCTCTTCGGGTCTCCCCACGTTCTTGGGTGTCTCCATCCCTTTGGGTGTCCCCACAACCATGGGTGTCCCCATGTTCTTGGGTGTCCCCATCTCTTTGAGTCTCCCCACATCCTCAGGTGCTCCCATAACCTTGGGTCTCCCCATGTTCTTGGGTCTCCCCATGTTCTTGGGTGTCCCCATGTCTTTGGGTCTCCTCACAACTTTGGGTGTTCCCATGTTCTTGCGTGTCCTCATCACTTTGGGTCTCCCCACATTCTTGGGTCTCCCCACGTTCTTGGGTGTCCCCATGTCTTTGGGTGTCCCCATGTTCTTGGGTGTCCCCATCTCTTCGGGTCTCCCTACGTTCTTGGGTGTCCCCATGTCTTTGGGTGTCCCCATTTCTTTGAGTCTCCCCAAGTTCTTGGGTGTCCCCATGCCCTTGGGTGTCCCTGTGTCTTTTGGGGGTCCCAAAAATGATAGATGTCCCCGTGTCCTTGGGTGTCCCCAACTCTTGGGGTCTCCCCACATTATCGGGTGCTCCCATAACCCTGTCTGTACCTATTTTCTTGGTTGTCCCCATCCCTTTGGGTGTCCCCACAACCATGGGTGTCCCCATGGACTTGGGTGTCCCCATGTCTTTGGGTGTCCCCAAATTCTTGGGTGTTCTCCCAACCTTGGGTGTCCCCATGTTCTTGGGTGTCCCCATCTCTTTGAGTCTCCCCACATCCTCAGGTGCTCCCATAACCTTGGGTCTCCCCATGTTCTTGCGTGTCCCCATGTCCTTGGGTGTCCCTACCTCTTTGGGTCTCCCCACATTCTTGGGTGCTCCCACAGCCTTAGGTGTCCCCATGTCCTTAGGTGCCCCTGTGTCTTTGGGTGTCCCCACATCCTTAGGTGCCCCTGTGTCTTTGGGTGTCCCCACATCCTTAGGTGTCCCTGTGTCTTTGGGTGTCCCCACAACCACAACTGTCCCCATGTTCTTGGGTGTCCCCGTCTCTTTGGGTGCTCCCACAGCCTTGACTGTCCCCATGTCCTTGGGTGTCCCCATCTCTTTGGGTCTCCCCACATTCTTGGGTGTCTCCATCCCTTTGGGTGTCCCCACAACCATGGTTGTCCCCATGTCCTTGGGTGTCCCCATCTCTTTGGGTCTCCCCACATTCTTGGGTGTCTCCATCCCTTTGGGTGTCCCCACAACCATGGTTGTCCCCATGTCCTTGGGTGTCCCCATCTCTTTGGGTCTCCCCACATTCTTGGGTGTCTCCATCCCTTTGGGTGTCCCCACAACCATGGTTGTCCCCATGTCCTTGGGTGTCCCCATCTCTTTGGGTCTCCCCACATTCTTGGGTGTCTCCATGCCTTTGGGTGTCCCCACAACCATGGGTGTCCCCATGTCCTTGGGTGTCCCCATCTCTTTGGGTCTCCCCACATTCTTGGGTGTCTCCATCCCTTTGGGTGTCCCCACAACCATGGTTGTCCCCATGTCCTTGGGTGTCCCCATCTCTTTGGGTCTCCCCACATTCTTGGGTGTCTCCATGCCTTTGCGTGTCCCCACAACCATGGGTGTCCCCATTTCCTTGGGTGTCCCCATCTCTTTGGGACTCCCCGCATCCTCAGGTGCTCCCACAACCTTGGGTCTCCCCATGTCCTTGGGTGCCCCAATAACCTTGGGTGTCCCTCCATTCTTGACTGTCCCCACGTTCTTGGGTGTCCCCAGACCTTTGAGCACCATGACCTTGCGTGTCCCCACCTGGAAGGCGTCTGCTTCTCCAGCCAAGCTTCGCTATGAGACGCCGAGGACGCCACCACCTCTCTTCGTGCCTCAGTTTCTCCTCCCGTCCGAGCAGCTCCGAGCCAGGACAACACCCCCTGTAACTCCCCAACAACCCAACATGAAATCACGGGTGGCCCCAGGACCCATCACCCCAACTGGGGTGCAGCACCCCCTTTCTTCAGAGACAAGGAGGTCAACCTAATTTTCTGGGTGGAGGGACCTGTCAGAGCAGGATGAATCCAGGGGAATGAGATTTTTTTTGTTGTTGTTTTTTTTTACATCTTCCCCTCTCCGGAAAGAAATTTTCTTATTTTCCAGCTCTCGTCTCTCTTCCCTGGAGCACTTTGAGGAGAAAGCCCATCGGTTCCGAGCCCCCGGCGCCCCGAAACCAGGAGAGGGGGGGGGGGGGGGAGCTGGCAGGGATGGAGATGGGAGGGAGAGGAGATTCCTCTGTAAAACTGGATGCTGCAAACTCATTCGGTCGCTTATTTCTATTAAAAAGAAAGGATTTGGTTACAAAGCAAGAAATAGAGACTTTTGCTCAGCCGGGGGAGGCTCCAGCCCTGCCTGCGTTTTGAGGGTCCCCCCCAAATTCCTTTGGTGTGGAATAATTAATAGCGATGACGACTGAGGGATGAGGCTGAGGGTGGTTAAGCTCAATATGGATTGGGGAGAACTAGGGATTTCGGAGGCGTTTGGGGGGACACGGTCCCTTGGCCGAGGGAGTTTCAGCAGATAATTCAGATAATAATTCAGATAATTCAGATAATTCAGATAATTCAGATAATTCCGATAATTCCGATAACTGCGGCAGCAAATCCACCTTCTCCACCTCCCGTTTCGTGCCCCCCCCAAAGCCCCGACACCTTTTATTTCAACCCGGGAGAGCGAAAAAAAAAACCCAAAAATCCATTTCTTCCTTCTGTTTTAAAATCAAAAGTAACCTTTAGCAAAAGCCAGAGCGGTTGATTATGGGAAATCGATAAAATGTCTATAAAATAAAGAAGGGAATAAATAATTTTTATTTTTAAACGCTGCCTGTTCCTCGAAGGGAAAAATACAAAAAAAAAATTAAAAAAAATAAAAATAAAAAAGCAAAGCCGTGAGTTCTCCAGCTCGGGAAAGAGCAGGAAGGAGGTGGGTAGATTAATATTATTAAGTAGGATTTTTAAAAAAATAGGAGTAATTGAAGGTGGATAATGCCCTATGGAATAAGCCGGAGCTATTCTGCTGGTCCTTGTGTGCCCCGGGCTGTTCAGCATCTCAACCCCGACCCTCTCCTGGGTCTCCTCATCTGCAGGAATGGGGAGCAGGACAGGAATAAAAACGGGATGAGGTGGATCCGGAGGATCCCAGACGCTCCCCGAGCAGATAAATTGATTTTCCTGCTAGGAACACGCAACCTAAATGTTCAAATCTCTTAAAAAATTGGATTTTTTTCCCCCCTTTGGAGGATCCCAGACACTCCCCGAGCAGATAAATTGATTTTCCTGCTAGGAACATGCAGCCTAAATGTTCCAGTGTCTTAAAAAATTGGATTTTTTTCCCTTTGGAGGATCCCAGATGCTCCCCGAGCAGACAAAGCAATTTTCCTGCTAGGAACGTGCTTCCTAAACATTTAAGTGTCTTAAAACAAAGGATTTTTTTTCCCTTTGGAGGATCCCAGACACTCTCCGAGCAGATAAATTGATTTTCCTGCTAGGAACACGCAACCTAAATGTTCAAATCTCTTAAAAAATTGGATTTTTTTTTCCCTTTGGAGGATCCCAGACGCTCCCCGAGCAGACGAAGCGATTTTCCTGCTAGGAACACGCAGCCTAAATGTTCCAGTGTCTTAAAAAAATGGATTTTTTTCCCTTTGGAGGATCCCAGACGCTCCCCGAGCAGATAAATTGATTTTCCTGCTAGGAACACGCAACCTAAATGTTCAAATCTCTTAAAAAATTGGATTTTTTTTTCCCTTTGGAGGATCCCAGATGCTCCCCGAGCAGACAAAGCAATTTTCCTGCTAGGAACGTGCTTCCTAAACATTTAAGTGTCTTAAAACAATGGATTTTTTTTTTTCCTTTGGAGGATCCCAGATGCTCCCTGAGCAGATAAATTGATTTTCCTGCTAGGAACACGCAGCCTAAATGTTCAAATCTCTTAAAAAATTGGATTTTTTTTTCCCTTTGGAGGATCCCAGACGCTCCCCGAGCAGACGAAGCGATTTTCCTGCTAGGAACACGCAGCCTAAATGTTCCAGTGTCTTAAAAAAATGGATTTTTTTCCCTTTGGAGGATCCCAGACGCTCCCTGAGCAGATAAATTGATTTTCCTGCTAGGAACACGCAACCTAAATGTTCAAATCTCTTAAAAAATTGGATTTTTTTTTTCCCTTTGGAGGATCCCAGATGCTCCCCGAGCAGACGAAGCAATTTTCCTGCTAGGAACGTGCTTCCTAAACATTTAAGTGTCTTAAAAAAATGGAATTTTTTCCCTTTGGAGGATCCCAGACGCTCCCTGAGCAGATAAATTGATTTTCCTGCTAGGAACACGCAGCCTAAATGTTCAAATCTCTTAAAAAATTGGATTTTTTTTTCCCTTTGGAGGATCCCAGACGCTCCCCGAGCAGACGAAGCGATTTTCCTGCTAGGAACGTGCAGCCTGGACGTTCCAATGTCTTAATAAACGGATCTGATTTCCCTCCAGGAAACGACTGAGGCTTTTAGAATTTGTGAAGAAAAGAAAGTTTTTAATTTGTTATCAAAGCTGAGGCTTCCACGATTCCTTCTCAAACCTTCCCGCAGCGTCGCTGCGATAAATTTAGTTCAAACCCCAGAAAGCTTCTGGATATCAGGCAAAGGGCGTTTGGAGACGGTATTTTTTTTTTCCGCTACGATATCCCTGGAATAATGATTTTCTCAGCCCGTGCGGTCCTTGCGAGCAACGCTGGAAGGTGGGACGGTCGATCCCACCGCTCCGAACACGGGGTTGGCTTTGGGTTCTTGGGAAGGTGGCTTAAAAAGGGAATTTTGGAGACCGAAAAGGGGCTGTTTTCTTGCAGTTTTCCATGCGTCCCTCCGTCCCCACGCGAACCCCCTTGGAGCCTCTTCACGGCGATTCAGAACTCCAGCGTCTCCGCCGCTTTAGAAGGAGCTTCCCGACTCGTCCCAGTGGCAAAAACCCCAGCCCGGATCCCAATTTTCCAAGATTTTAGGGAGATCTCCCTCTGTCCCCCCCCCCCCCCCCAAAAAGCACTAAAGGCCAGTCACTCCCTCGCTCTGCAAAGCCACCTCCGGCTCAATATCTCTTCCCGAAATCCCATTTTTCAAGCCTTCATTCCATTTCCCTGACAGCGCCTCTTTCGTGGTCAGCGGGCGATACGTTCACCTCGCTTTCCTAGGATTCTGGAAGACTCGATTGCATTAAAAACCTCTCACAGAGACAAAACCGAGGAGATGATGAATTCCAATCCATCCCAGCCTATCGGAGGTGGCTCTTTTCCGAGGTACCTTGGCTCCGAGCAGCTCCCGGACAGCCGAGACGCACGGCTAAGGATCCTCTATAGTGCTCTAAGATGTAATTTATCCAATTAATTTATTCCCCTCTCCGCAGAAATGAAAAGCTAACGGGGTTTTGAAGCTGCGGGAGGGTTTTTGTAGGGTGGTAAGCGGCTCCCGGGAACGGCGAGGGATGTTGCGGAGAGAAAGCGTCGACCTCGGAGAGAGCAAATTGCTGCTGAAGGGGAGAGAGGGAAGCGAGGAAGCAGGATTCCTTGGGTCCCGCGCTGGGAAAAACCAGCCAGGAGGCTAAAAGGCGAAGAATTAAACCCACAAACGGCAGCGTCGGGGGGGGGGGTGCTCCCCAAAGAGCTCGAACGGCATCAATCCAGGGTGGCTCCTCCGATGCCGATGTGTTCACCCCCGTTTCATAGAATCGTAGGATCACCAGGTTGGAAAGGACCCATCGGATCGTCGAGTCCAACCGTTCCCATCGAGCACTAACCCGTGTCCCTCAGCGCCTCGTCCACTCGTCCCTTAAACCCCTCCAGGGAAGGGGACTCAACCCCCTCCCTGCGCAGCCTTCGGAGCAGCCGCGTCTTCGGGGAGCCCTGGGGATGGGTCGAGGCCACAAACCCAGCGGGATGAAACCCCCCCCCCCCAGGACTTCAGAGGGTCCTGTTTCCCCGCAGAATCACCTCTGGGATTTGCCCGGAGCGTCCCGGAGGCAAAGAAATCATCCCAAATGCAGCTCCCAGGCATTCCCCATCGTCCCAGTGCCAGCGCGCTTGTCTTTCAGAGCTTTAATTCCTCCAAACAAGCAAATCCCCGGGCGAGAAGACGAGCTGGAAGGTGCCAGACGCGGAGGAGAGTTTTGAGGGTTGCCCTACGCTCATCCCGCGCTGCCCAGCATCCTCGGACCAGGAGCTGCATCCCGCTCCCACACCTTGGCCTGGACCTTTTTAATTCCTCTCACGGCTTTTTTTTTCCCCCTTTTCCTTGTTTGCCTTCGTGCAAGGACCGACACAACCTCCTCCAGCGTCTCAGGAGCAGAGTTAAAAATCCCTAAACCGCTATTTCTTTCCCTTTTGGTGAAATACGAGGCACGGGAAAAGGGACCGGGGGATGCTCTCCCCACCTCTTCCTCACTTGCGCTTTTCCCTTCCAGTGCTGGGATCATCACCATCATCATCATCATCATCATCATCATCAACACCATCATCACCATCATCATCATCACCATCATCACCATCATCATCATCATCATCATCATCATCATCATCATCAACACCATCATCACCATCACCAACACCATCATCAACACCATCATCACCATCATCATCATCATCACCATCATCATCATCATCATCATCATCAACACCATCATCACCATCACCAACACCATCATCAACACCATCATCACCATCATCATCATCATCACCATCATCATCATCATCATCATCATCAACACCATCATCACCATCATCATCATCATCATCACCATCATCACCATCATCATCATCATCATCATCAACACCATCATCACCATCATCATCATCACCATCATCATCATCACCATCATCACCATCATCACCATCATCATCATCATCATCATCATCATCAACACCATCATCACCATCATCAACACCATCATCATCATCATCATCATCATCATCATCATCATCATCATCATCACCATCATCACCATCATCATCATCATCATCATCAACACCATCATCACCATCATCAACACCATCATCACCATCATCATCATCATCATCATCATCAACACCATCATCACCATCATCAACACCATCATCACCATCATCACCATCATCATCATCATCATCAT
The DNA here is from genome assembly GCA_033459285.1 of Clamator glandarius. Lineage (NCBI taxonomy): Eukaryota > Metazoa > Chordata > Aves > Cuculiformes > Cuculidae > Clamator > Clamator glandarius. The sequence goes on along the minus strand of JAUNZM010002077.1, from coordinate 57,277 downwards.
CATCATCAACACCATCATCACCATCATCATCATCATCAACACCATCATCAACACCATCATCACCATCATCATCATCACCATCATCATCAACACCATCATCACCATCATCACCATCATCATCATCATCATCATCAACACCATCATCACCATCATCAACACCATCATCACCATCATCATCACCATCATCATCATCATCATCATCATCATCATCATCATCATCATCATCACCATCATCACCATCATCATCATCATCATCACCATCATCACCATCATCATCATCATCATCATCAACACCATCATCAACACCATCATCACCATCATCATCATCATCATCATCATCATCATTATTATTACTATTATTACTATTATTACTACTAATACTAGTACTACGATGAATTTCTGGGGCTGGATCTTGGCAGCGTTTCCAGCTGAGGCTGAGCCTCGGCTGCTGCTGGCAGGTTGGCAAGAGAAATCTCTCAAATTAAGAATAATCGACCATCCCAAAGTCCATCAGGGTGATCCCTGAGCTTTTCCACATTAACTCCTCACGGTAGAGAAGGATAATGGAAACGCGTCCCGGTGCCGGGGACTGGAAAACCAGCAAGATGCTTTCATCTAGAGAATCAATCGCCACGGGTTTTCCCCGATCCGTGGTTTTCAAGCAAAAAAGCCAAAGAATTGCAAGTTTCCTCCAAGGGAATGGATGAAAAGTTGGAAGGCAGCTGGGAAGCAGCTTCCCGCTGCGGCGCCGGCACCGAGTTAGAGGTGGGGAAGCTCCGGGAAGGATCCTGTTGGGGTTTCTCCCGTGAAAGCAAAGCAGCCGGGCTCTGCCTGTTAACTCAGCAGCGTTTGGAATTCTCATTCCCACGCAGCTGGATTCCCTCATTTCCCTCCCCAGGATAAATATCGGCTGGAGACGGACACCCGTCTCCCTGGGAATATTCCCAGCTGGAAAAGAAACTCTCCCCTCCTATCGCTATTTAAAAATAAATCACTCCCCAACCCAAACCCATCGCACCGACACGCTCTTAGCTAATTAGAGAAAGCAATTAACCCCCCCCTCCCTCGTTTCGCATCGCCCCAGTGTCTTACCCCGGGGGAGCGGCTGCTCATCCAAACCCCAGCGAGCTGGATTTGCACTGGGAGCGTGGGACTGGGACGGGGACAGCCCTTCCCGGCCTGAACGGCATTGCGGAAAGGAGGGAAGAAAACCCCAAGCCAACCCTCTAACCCCCAAGGCTTCGCGCCTTTGGCGCTCGGGGCTGCATCCGGAGCCCCGTTTGCGGCTGGCGAGCTCCAGCCTCACGATTTGTCCTATTTCAGAGCCAAGTGCAAAGCCCTGAAAGGGAGAAGGAGGTTGAGCACCCGGAGGGATTTTCCTTCTCGCTGTGTCCGCTCAGATTTAGGGGTTTTAACCCACCGACACGGCCCACGAGCATCGCGCACACGCGTGGCTCCGTGTTTTCCCCGTGGGCTTCGCTCCGGTCCTCGCGTTACCTGGTTGGGAAGAGGAGGTGGCGAAGGCTGCCGGGAGCATCTCCCTCCCGGCCGAGGTTCTCGGTTGCCTTGGAAGGAACTTGGGTCGCAATGCGAAGCTCAGCAGGTCGAGGAGGGCACTGGGAACTCCCCGATTCCTCCCTCCCTTCCCAGTCAAACCCCTCACAGAGGAAGCCCCTTCAAATCCTGGGTCACGGACACACAACTGCCACCAAATCTGAGAAGCCTCCACTTGATCTCTTGGCGTTTCTGATCCCCCGCGTGTTTTAGGGGAGAATATTTCCCTGTTTCCCTGCCTAAACAAGCCCATCAATTGCAGATTGTTGGCTTCTCCCTTTCGAACCCAACCGTTTCCAACTATTCTCGGGCTGAGCTGGCGCCGCCAGGAGCTCAGCAGGGAGTTTGTTTCCTCCTCCGGCTCTGGAGGGAGGAAAAAACATTCCCTGGCTGTTCCCCTTCTCCAGCCCATCTTCCCTTCTCCCAAGCAACCAAAAGGGCATTTAAACCCCCTTGCTGGAACATCTTGGAGGCCTGGAGATGGGCAGGGTGGAGAGGGGCTTATTCCTGCCTACGGACAAAGCGATTCCCCAGCTCTGCTGATCCATCAGGGCCAGGCTGGATGGGGCTTGGAGCCCCCTGATCCAGCAGGAGGTGTCCCTGCCCATGGCAGGGGTTGGAGCTGGATGGGCTTTAAGGTCTTTTCCAACCCCAACTATTCCATGATCCATCCCTCACGGCTGTGGAAGCGACGATTCCCAGCGTGTGGGCCAGCTCAGAGCTGATGGAGCTCGGGGGAGCCCAGGGACCGTGCAGGTTCCCCAGGTTTGGGGAGAGGGGAACAGTCTCCATGCACGCCTGGGGTTTTTTTCCAAGCTCCCCGCTCTCATTTTACCCGTTAACTGGGCAGAGATGGAGTGAGTCCCACCTTGGGGGCGGAAGGAAAACAGGAGTGGGGAAACTGAGGCACGGAATGGAAACCGAAGCTACTTGGGATACCAAATCAACTGGTCTGTGAGATGCTGAGCCGGGATCAGTCCCTCCTGCATCCCCTGGGATGCTGAGACAGGATCAGTCCCTCCTGCATCCCTAGGATGCTGAGCTGGGATCAGTCCCTCCTGCATCCACTGAGATAATGAGCCAGGATCAGTCTCTCCTGCAATCCCTGGGATGCTGAGCCGGGATCAGTCCCTCCTGCATCCACTGGGATGCTGAGCCAGGATCAGTCCCTCCTGCATCCACTGGGATGCTGAGCCAGGATCAGTCCCTCCTGCATCCACTGAGATAATGAGCCAGGATCAGTCTCTCCTGCACTCCCTGGGATGCTGAGCTGGGATCAGTCCCACCTTATCGCTCTGGGATTCTGAGCCAGAATCAATCCCTCCTACATCCCCTGGGATGCTGAGCTGGGATCAATCCTTACATCTCCTGGGATGCTGAGCTGGGATCAATGCCTCCTGCATCCCTGGGACGCTGACCCAGGATCAATCCCTCTTGCAACCTCTGGGATGCTGATCTGGGATCGATCCTTATGTCCCCTGGGATGCTGAGCCAGGATCAATCCCTCCTGCATCCTCTGGGTTGCTCAGATGGGATCAATCCCTCCTGCATCCCCTGGGATGTTGAGTTGGGATCAATCCTTACATCCCCTGGGATGCTGAGCTGGGATCAATCCCTCCTGCATCCTCTGGGATGCTGAGCTGGGATCAGTCCCACCTTATCCCTCTGGGATGCTGAGCTGGGATCAGTCCCTCCTGTATCCCCTGGGATGCTGATCTGGGATCAATCCCACCTGCATCCTCTGGGATGTTGAGTTGGGATCAATCCTTACATCTCCTGGGATGCTGAGCTGGGATCAATCCCTCCTGCATCCTCTGGGACGCTGATCTGGGATCAATCCCTCCTGCATCCTCTGGGATGCTGAGCTGGGATCAATTCCTCCTGCATCCTCTGGGATGCTGAGCTGGGATCAATTCCTCCTGCATCCCCTGGGATGCTGAGCCGGGATCGATCCCTCCTGCATCCTCTGGGATGTTGAGTTGGGATCAATCCTTACATCCCCTGGGATGCTGAGCCAGGATCAGTCCCTCCTGCATCCCCTGGGATGCTGAGCTGGGATCAATCCCTCCTGCAACCCCTGGGATGCTGAGCTGGGATCAATCCCTCCTGCAACCCCTGGGATGCTGAGCTGGGATCAGTCCCTCCTGCAACCCCTGGGATGCTGAGCCAGGATCAATCCCTCCTGCATCCTCTGGGATGTCGAGTTGGGATCAATCCTTACATCCCCTGGGATGCTGACCCAGGATTAATCCCTCCTTATCCCTCTGGGATGCTGAGCCGGGATCAATCCCTCCTGCATCCCTGGGATGCTGAGCTGGGATCAACCCTTACATCCCCTGGGATGCTGACCCAGGATCAATCCCTCCTTATCCCTCTGGGATGCTGAGCCGGGATCAATCCCTCCTGCATCCCTGGGATGCTGAGCCGGGATCAATCCCTCCCTAACCTTCTGGGATGCTCTTTCCTCGCTCTTCAGGGGTCTCCCCGCGGTGTCCCCCCCCCCAGCCCCACAGTCACTCTCGAGGCGCTGCTGCCACCTCGCGGTGCTGGGTCCCCGCTCGCTGCTGTCCCCTCACCCCCTAAACCCCGCTGGCCTCATCCTGCAGGGATGGGGGTGCTGGGGGGTCCCTAATCCTCCCCACCCACCCCCCCCCCGACCCCCCAGTGACATCCTCGCTCCGTCCCCTCCCAGTGCGAAACGTGGACACCGGGATGCAGAAACTCACGAGGTTCAACCAGGGTGAGAACACGATCCTGCAGGGGGGTGAGAGCAAACCCAGCACAAACCCAGGCTGGGGGGAGGATGGATTGGGAGCAGCCCTGGGGAGAAGGGCTTGGGGTGCCGGGGGAGAAGCTCCAGAGGTGCCGGCACCGTGTGCTTGGAGCCCACGAACCATCCGTGTCCTGGGCTGCAGCCAGAGCCGTGGGATGGAGGGGATTCTGTCCTTCTGCTCCGCTCTGGGAGACCCACCTGGAGCCCCGTGTCCAGCTCTGGAATCCTCAGCGCAGGGAGGACCTGGAGCTGTTGGAGCGAGTCCAGAGGAGGCCACGGAGATGACGTGAGGGCTGGAGAACCTCCTGTATGAGGACAGGCTGGGGGAGTTGGGGTTGTTCAGCCTGGAGAAGAGAAGGCTGCGGGGAGAACTTAGAGCAGCTTCCAGAGCTGAAAGGGGCTCCAGGAAAGCTGGGGAGGGGCTCTGGATCAGGGATGGGATGAGGTGAATGTTTTTGAGCTGAAAGAGGGGAGATTGAGATGAGATCTTGATGAGAAATGTTTTGCTGTGAGGGTGGGGAGGCCCTGGCCCAGGTGCCCCATCCCTGGAGGGGTTCAAGGCCAGGTTGGATGGAGCTTGGAGCCCCTGATCCCATGGGAGGTGTCCCTGCACATGGCAGGGGTGGGACTGATGAACTTTGAGGTCCCTTCCCAACAAAACCATTCCATGATTTTAATCAATGGGGAAACTGAGGCAAGGGAGGCAGCCTGAGCTTCCTGGTTGGATGTTGAGGCTCTGGAGCGAGTGCAGAGAAGAGCAACGAAGCTGGGGAGGGGGCTGGAGAAGAAGAGGAGGGGCTGAGAGAGCTGGGGGGGTTCAGCCTGGAGAAGAGGAGGCTGAGGGGAGAGCTCATTGCTCTCTGCAACTCCCTGAGAGGAGGTTGTGGAGAGGAGGGAGCTGGGCTCTTCTCCCAAGGGACAGGGGACAGGACGAGAGGGAATGGCCTCAAGCTCCCCCAGGGGAGGGTCAGGATGGACAGCAGGAAAAAAAATTTCATGGAAAAAGTCATTGGTCCCTGTCAGAGGCTGCCCAGGGAGGTGGCTGAGTCGCCGTCCCTGGAGGTGTTTAAGGTGAGGGTGGATGAGGTACTTGGGGGAATGATTTAGGGATTGGTGGGAATGGTTGGACTCGACGATCCAGTGGGTCTCTTCCAACCTGGTTAGTCTGTGATTCTGTGTGATTCTGTGGTCCCCACACCCCGGCTGAGCACCAGGCACCTTCCCACTTGGGATCAGTGTCTGGCAGAGATTGAACAGGGCAGAGGAACCTCCTGCTCCCTCTGCAAGGAGGCGCTGAGGGACGTGGGTTAGTGATTGATGGGAATGGTTGGACTCGATGATCCGGTGGGTCCTTTCCAACCTGGTGATTCTGTGATTCTAAGTCAGTGGCGAAGTCTCTGCCTCCGGCCCCATCTGCTCCCGTCTTTTTTTAACTGCTGCGCTGCAGCTGCCCAGCCTGGAGCAGGTGCCTGGGGCTGGTGATTTATGCTCCCATCAGCATCCTGAGAGGGATCCCAGCAGCCGCCAGGCAAGGGCAGGGCAGCGAGAAGGGTTGCTTTCCTCCAGACGCAGCCGATGCCCGTCCCGTGGCTGGAGAGGGCTGGGGACACATCGCCAGCTGAGGCAGTAGAAGGATGCAGCTCCCTGATTCCTCCTGGACCCTTCAAGTTCTTCCCTCTCCGCATCGAGCACCAACATAGAATCATAGAATCACAGAATCACCAGGTTGGAAAGGACCCACCGGATCATCGAGTCCAACCGTTCCCATCAATCACTAACCCGTGTCCCTCAGCACCTCGTCCACCCGTCCCTTAAACCCCTCCAGGGAAGGGGACTCAACCCCCTCCCTGGGCAGCCTCTGACAGGGACCAATCACCCTTTCCATGAAATATCTTTTCCTAATGTCCATCCTGACCCTCCCCTGGTGGAGCTTGAGGCCATTCCCTGTCGTCCTGTCCCCTGTCCCTTGGGAGAAGAGCCCAGCTCCCTCCTCTCCACAACCTCCTCTCAGGGAGTTGCAGAGAGCAATGAGCTCTCCCCTCAGCCTCCTCTTCTCCAGGCTGAACCCCCCCAGCTCTCTACATGCCGGTCCTCCCGGCATCTGCTCCTCTCCAGAACCTCCTGAGCTCCCCAAGCACAGAAGGGGGAAAGTTCTGCGCCGAAGAAGCCTGGAAGAAGAGCTGAACTTGACTCTAGAGTTGCGTCTTCATTGATGCTTCCATCTCCCTCTCTGCAGAGCAGTTGCCTGTGGACACGGGCTCCTTGCTTGGGAAGGTGCCCAGGCCACGTTATCCCACACGCGAGGAGGCAGGTGCTGCTCCAAGCGGAGCTCGCCCTGCATTCCCAGCAGAGCTTTGCATTCTCCACCTGCTCCTTTTACCCAGAGCCTGGAGAAAGCCCCGAGCTCAGCAGCTCCGAGCGCTCCAGCCTGGGACTCCGCGTCCACCCCACACGCGGTTTGCTCTGCCCACAGACTCATTGGGGAAGGCTTCGGCTCTCCCTCTTTTTCCTCTTCCCCTCCCCACTGGAATCCGGCTTTCAGGACCAAAATTACTACTGGCTATTTTTAAAGTGTCGACTTAGCCCCTTCTCCTCCAGCTCGCGGTGACGGGTCGCGCTGCCGTGAAGTTCAGCTGTTTGCTGCTCCCTCCGCACCGAGCCCGGGGCACTAACAGCCGTGATTCCCTTCTTGCTCCCGCTCGGAGCTAAATCTGCGCCGGGAACCAGGATTTTCATCCAGAGGGTCTTGGGGGGGCGTTTGCTGGGTAAGTGGAGGGCTGGGATCCTCAGTGGAGGTTTGGGGAGGGAGGGATGTGGGTTCACGCCAAGCTCGGCATGGAAAGAAGGGTGGATGCTTTGGATCGGTGCAGATCGGATCCATCCCTGCTGTGTCCGTACGTGAAGACGTGCGAGATCCTTTCTTCCAGCTCTCCAGAAATTCTTGCCTTCCTCAGGTGGCTCTTCCAGCTCCGGTCCCAGCCTCCAGCCCCTCTTGAGCCGGCTGCCCCAGCTCCTCCGGGGATGCTCACGAAAAGCTGGTGGAGCTCTCCCTGATGGGAACTTAACCGAGCAGGGGAACCAGGAGCAATGCTGGGGGGTGGCAGCAGGATTTGCTCCTTGGAGACCCAATACCTCTTCGGACACGTTTTGCTGAGTTTCTCCATCCCCACAGGCCATTTTGGGCGCAAACCCCCCTGAGTTTGGAGCAGGGCTCTGGGTAGCTGGGGGCTTGCAGACGCGGCCAATGCCAGGGCTGATCTCTCTGAGCAGATTAAACCTCCAAAGCACTGGGGTTGAACCAAAACCCCACCGAACCCATCGTATTAGCGATTAGGGGCTGGAGCCGTGCTGTCACCACGCTGTCCCAGCCCTTGGAGCGATAGAAGCGATGATCCACACGGGTGATGCTCACAGGCAGAGCCGAACGGTACCTGCTTTACACCAAAAAAAAAACCCCACGCAGCTGCCACAACCAAGGTCTCTTCCCTCCTCGCAGGGCGAGGCAGCACTTGCAAAAGCCTCATCCTTTCGGGTAGGTGGGTCCGGCTGAGGCCACCTGCTCCCCAGCCCCCTCGACAGCAGGATTTGGGGACCCAGCTGGCGGACGCGGAGCTCGGTGCCTCCTAAGCCTCCAGCTGATTTCGCTGGTGGGAAGCAGGGAGGGGTTGGCTTTCAGGAGCAGCGTGATCGCAGATGCTTTTCTCTTGGTACCGTGACTCGCTGCCAGCTCGGGAAAGATTCCCAGCCTCCTCGGTCCAAGACACGCAGGCAGCCCCCAGCTTGGATGGCGTTAAAGCCACCGCCGGCACAGCCACGACCCGGCACAGCGCCAGGAGCTGCACCCCTAACGCTGAGTCTCGGGGCCACGAGGAACCCTCGGTTTCTCCCTTGGAAATTCCCCCTCCCCGGTCCAAACGAAGCAGGTGGGTGGGATGCCGAGAGGTCTCCGCTCTCACCAAGCCCAGATGGTTGCGTCTGCTCTTCCCGAAGAATTCCCACCTGCCCGCGCCTGCTCCCACCCCGCGCGTAACCGATTCCCTCGGCGGGTGCCTGGGAAGCCTTCGGCAGCAGATGGAGAGGATGCCGGGCCGGCCCTTGGGAAGCTGCACTAGGAGATGGGGCTTATTTGTTAAACAACATTTTTTCCGCTCCCTGGTTATCCCCTGTTACCAGGTAACAGGCACCCAGAGCGTAAATACGGGGCAGGGAAGGGCTGCAAAGCATCCGTGCACCCCGGGAGGGGAAGAAATGGGCATCTAAAACCTTCGTCCTCGAGTAGCTGCTGGTGCAAATCCCAGCTGGGATTGGAACCCGAGCTGCTACTTATCCTTTCTTTTCCCTTCTACATCTTGCCCCCAAGGAAGAGGGGCTGTTACTCTTAAAATCATAGAATCACAGAATAACCAGGTTGGAAAGGACCCACCGGATCATGGAGTCCAACCATTCCCATCAATCACTAACCCGTGTCCCTCAGCACCTCGTCCACCCGTCCCTTAAACCCCTCCAGGGAAGGGGAATCAACCCCCTCCCTGGGCAGCCTCTGACACTGCCCAATCACCCTTTCCATGAAAAATTTTTTCCTAATGTCCAGCCTGACCCTCCCCTGGAGGAGCTTGAGGCCATTCCCTCTCGTCCTGTCCCCTGTCCCTTGGGAGAAGAGCCCAGCTCCCTCCTCTCCACAACCTCCTCTCAGGGAGTTGCAGAGAGCAATGAGCTCTCCCCTCAGCCTCCTCTTCTCCAGGCTGAACCCCCCCAGCTCTCTCAGCCGCTCCTCTTCTTCTCCAGCCCCCTCCCCAGCTTCGTTGCTCTTCTCTGCACTCGCTCCAGAGCCTCAACATCCTTCTGGTGGGGAGGAACCAGAACTGACCCCAGGATTCGAGGAGCCGTCTCCCCAGGGCCGAGTCCGGAGGGAGAAGAACCTCCCTGGCCCTGCTGGCCACACCGTGTCTGCTCCAAGCCAAGATGCCACTGGCCTTCTTGGCCACCTGGGCCCCTGCTGGCTCCTGTTCAACCAACACCCCCAGGTCCTTCTCCTCCAGGCAGTTTCCAGCCAGATTTCTCCTAGTCTGGAGCTGCTCAGGGTTCTTGTGCTCCAAGAGCAGGACCCGGCGTTTGGCCTCGTTAACCCTCCTGCCGTTGGTCTCAGCCCAGGGATCCAGCCTGTTCAGATCCCTTTGGAGCCTCTCGACCCTCCAGCAGATCCACACTTCCACCCAGCTCAGTGTCACCCGCAAACTTGCTAAGGGTGCACTCGATGCCTTCATCCAGGTCGTTGATAAGGACACTGAACAGGGCTGGACCCAGCACTGAGCCCTGGGGAACCCCACTTGTCACTGGCCTCCAGCTGGATTTAACTCATTTCCCACCACTCTCTGGGCTGTCCAACCAGAGTCGCAGCTGAAAACGTATTCCCTGAGGGATATATCCCAGGGATCCCCCTTTCCACAGGGGTCACTGCCCAGGGACACAGGCAGAGGGCAGCGATAGCCCCCAGGGAAAGGAAGGAAGGAAGGAAAACCAGGCAGCTCCCAAGGAAAGAAAGGAAGAAAGGAAAACCAGGCAGCTCCCAAGGAAAGAAAGGAAGGAAGGAAAACCAGGCAGCTCCCAAGGAAAGGAAGGAAGGAAGGAAAACCAGGCAGCTCCCAAGGAAAGAAAGGAAGGAAGGAAAACCAGGCAGCTCCCAAGGAAAGAAAGGAAGGAAGGAAAACCAGGCAGCTCCCAAGGAAAGGAAGGAAGGAAGGAAAACCAGGCAGCTCCCAAGGAAAGAAAGGAAGAAAGGAAAACCAGGCAGCTCCCAAGGAAAGAAAGGAAGGAAGGAAAACCAGGCAGCTCCCAAGGAAAGAAAGGAAGGAAGGAAAACCAGGCAGCTCCCAAGGAAAGAAAGGAAGGAAAACCAGGCAGCTCCCAAGGAAAGAAAGGAAGGAAAACCAGGCAGCTCCCAAGGAAAGAAAGGAAGGAAGGAAAACCAGGCAGCTCCCAAGGAAAGAAAGGAAGAAAGGAAAACCAGGCAGCTCCCAAGGAAAGAAAGGAAGGAAGGAAAACCAGGCAGCTCCCAAGGAAAGAAAGGAAGGAAGGAAAACCAGGCAGCCCATCCCATGCCCTACGAGTGACACGGCGACCCAGCAGCATCACCCAGCCAGGGGGGTCTGGGGGCTCCCACCTCCTCCTCCTCGGGCTCCTCTGCTCCCCTCTCTCCGTTCACCGTCGCCCTCTGCCCCCTCCGCTTGTTGTTCTTGGCTGGGTTTTAGCCTGTCTAAATTTAGACAAGCTAAATTTCAACACCCACCCTCTGCCCCGCGCGGGGAAGGGGACGGAGCAAAGGTAACCGGGAGGATCTCGGTGCCGCTCGCTGGGATCTGCTCCCCGCACCAGCGCCCTGGGGTTTACGCCGCGAGGCCATGCGGGTGCTTAGGGCCGTGGGCGGCGTGTTCCCGGCTGTCACCCCATGGATCTGCCCGGCTGGCACTCGGGGCAGAGCTGGGTGACAAGGACAAACCAAGCCCTGTGGCCAGGGAAGGAGCTCCCTGCGCTGGGAGCCAGCTCTGCTCTGGAAGGTGAGTGGGGCTGCAGGAGAGCAAGGGAGGAGACGGAGAGCTCGGTGCTGGGTCCAGCCCTGCTCAGTGTCTTTATCAACGACCTGGATGAAGGCATCGATGCTCCCTGAGCGAGTTTGTGGGTGACACTGAGCTGGGTGGAAGCTGGATCTGCTGGAGGGTCGGGAGGCTCCAAAGGGATCTGAACAGGCTGGATCCCTGGGCTGAGACCAACGGCAGGAGGGTTAACGAGGCCAAACGGCGGGTCCTGCACTTGGGGCACAACAACCCTGAGCAGCTCCAGACTAGGAGAAGTCTGGCTGGAAACTGCCTGGAGGAGAAGGACCTGGGGGGGTTGGTTGAACAGGAGCCAGCAGGGGCCCAGGTGGCCAAGAAGGCCAAGGGCATCTTGGCTTGGAGCAGACACGGCGTGGCCAGCAGGGCCAGGGAGGTTCTTCTCCCTCTGGCCTCGGCCCTGGGGAGACGGCTCCTCGAATCCTGGGGTCAGTTCTGGTTCCTCCCCACCAGAAGGATGTTGAGGCTCTGGAGCGAGTGCAGAGAAGAGCAACGAAGCTGGGGAGGGGGCTGGAGAAGAAGAGGAGCGGCTGAGAGAGCTGGGGGGGTTCAGCCTGGAGAAGAGGAGGCTGAGGGGAGAGCTCATTGCTCTCTGCAACTCCCTGAGAGGAGGTTGTGGAGAGGAGGGAGCTGGGCTCTTCTCCCAAGGGACAGGGGACAGGACGAGAGGGAATGGCCTCAAGCTCCACCAGGGGAGGCTCAGGATGGACATCAGGAAAAAATTTTTCATGGAAAGGGTGATTGGTCCCTGTCAGAGGCTGCCCAGGGAGGGGGTTGAGTCCCCTTCCCTGGAGGGGTTTAAGGGACGGGTGGACGAGGTGCTGAGGGACACGGGTTAGTGATTGATGGGAATGGTTGGACTCGATGATCCGGTGGGTCCTTTCCAACCTGGTGATTCTGTGATTCTAAGATCCATGAACAAGGACATCAGCACTGGCACCCAGGGGTGCTCCAGAGAGTGGTCCTAAATGGGGAGGACTGGGATGTCTGATCCCCCCTCACTGCCCCACCTGGCACAGCCAGAAAGCCCCCAGCCCCCTGTGGTGGCATCACCCAGGGTTTGCAGAGCCTCTCCCTGCCGCTGCTCCTTTCCCCTAAAATGCTGGGGTCAGGGTGTCCCAAAGTCCTGCTGCCTGCAGGACCCATGACAGGGCGTCTCCTCGCCCCAGCCAGAGCCACGCTTCTCTGCTAAACATTAACCTGGTGTTTACCTGCTCAACCTTGTGCCTCCGGGGAGTTTGGGGAATAGCATCGAGAGGTCATAGAATCCTGGAATGGTTTGAGTGGGAAGGGACCTCAAATCCATCCAGTCCCACCTCTGCCACGGGCAGGGACACCTCCC
>JAUNZM010002077.1:0-40000 GCA_033459285.1 Clamator glandarius | reverse complement strand
GTTCCCAGTTGCTTAAATGGCTTGAAGGAAAGAAGGAGAGGCCTTACGAGGAGCGGCTGAGAGAGCTGGGGGGGTTCAGCCTGGAGAAGAGGAGGCTGAGGGGAGAGCTCATTGCTCTCTGCAACTCCCTGAGAGGAGCTTGTGGAGAGGAGGGAGCTGGGCTCTTCTCCCAAGGGACAGGACCAGAGGGAATGGCCTCAAGCTCCACCAGGGGAGGGTCAGGATGGACATTAGGAAAAAATATTTCCTGGAAAGGGTGATTGGTCCCTGGCAGAGGCTGCCCAGGGAGGGGGTTGAGTCCCCTTCCCTGGAGGGGTTTAAGGGACGGGTGGACGAGGTGCTGAGGGACACGGGTTAGTGATCGATGGGAACGGTTGGACTCGATGATCCGGTGGGTCCTTTCCAACCTGGCGATTCTGTGATTCTATGAAAGGAAGGAAAGAAGGAATCGTTGCTGTTTTCCCTGCAGGAGTGCAGCAACGTGAGAGAGCTGGGTTGGGGCAGAAGGGGCTGTGTCAGTGAGGATGAGGGGGATGCGAGGGGATGTGCTGGATCTTCTTCGATAGCTGGTACCTGGGCAGATGTGTCCAATCTGCTTTTACAGTTTCTAGTACCTAGGTAGATGTGTTTGCTCTGCTTTGTTCTCCCCTACGATACCTGGTACCTGGGCAGACGTGTTCGATCTGCTTTTACGAGAGCTGGTACCTGGGTAGACGTAGAATCGGATCAACCCCTCCTCTGCTGTGCTCTCTGCAGCTCACCATCATCTTCAAGAACATGAAGGAATGCATCGACCAGAAGGTTTACCAGGCTGAGATAGACAACCTCCCGGCAGCCTTCGAAGACGGCTCGGTGAACGGGGGCGAGAGACCCGGCGGGAGCAGCTTGACCATCCGGGATCTCAACCCTCGTCGGCACGTGATGATCCGTGCGGAATACATCGGCACCACCATCGTCATCCGCCAGGCCGGCCGCCAGCTCTCCTTCTCCATCCGCGCGGCCGAGGAGGTGGCGCGAGCCTTCACGGAGGAGCAGGACCTGCAGCTCTGCGTGGACGGCTGCCCCCGCAGCCAGCGCCTCTCCCGCAGCCAGTGCTGCCGCGGCCGCACGACGCCCGAGGCGGCTCGCGCGCTCTGCAAGGAGAAGCTGCCCGTGGAGGACGTCTACTTCCAGTCGTGCGTTTTCGACGTGGTGACCTCGGGGGATGCCAACTTCACCATCGTGGCTCGTGGGGCCCTGGAAGATGCCAGGGACTTCCTCCCCAACACCTCAAAACTGCACATCTTCCAGGCTGGGGCAGGCTGCCCGCGAGTCTCTTCTTCCTTCCTCCTCCTCCTCCTCCTTATTTGCCTTCCAGCTGTTTTGTTGCACTTTTAACCCTCCCTGGCGTTGCGTACAGCACACGAAAAGCAACACGGGGTGAAGACACGGCTAGAAAACCTCTCTGCCCCTCAAAGTCTTCCCGTGAACTTGCTTTACACCTCTCTCCCAGTGTTACAGACTTTTACTCAGGAACCTTACAGATTCAGAAAGAATCGGCTCAAAGCCCAGATCCCCAAATCATCAGAAGTCAAAAAAAAAAAAATAAAAATGTTGTTTGGTGGATTTGGAGCCCTTTGACCCAGCTGCTACCGAAGCGATGTGAGAGGGAAGCAAGGCAATAAGTTGGTTATTGAAGTTGGAGACCAAGCTTTGAGATTTTTCAGCTAGAAAATCTGAGATTTTTGAGCTAGAGGTTTCTTTCCCACCGCGTTCTCCTCTCTCTGGGTGAGCGACGTGCTCGTTTCCAGCCTCGGGCGCTGCAGAGCGTCAGGTCTTTGGCGTTTCAGGCTACGGTTGCTATTTGATCTTGTTGTCTTGGCACCTGTTTCAGACTCGCTATCGCCAGTTCTGGGCTTTGCGTTGAGTTTCAGCGAGGAAAAAATTACCCCTCTCCCTTGGGCCCAGCCTCCTCGCTGCCACGAGCCCATCCAAACCCAATCCCAAAGGGAATTAAGAAAGAAAACACGGAGCTGGCAAGACGCCTTCGGACAATATCGGTGAGATGTACAGAAATACAGCGGTGAGGCCAAACGAGATGTTTAATAATATTTAAGAGGTTGTAAGTAAAGCAGATTGAAGAGTTCTATATGATAAGAAATATTTTCCGTACGCAAAGAGTTCTTTTATTTTCAGTAAGAGGGCTCATATGAAAACTTTTCCCCGTGGAGATGGAAGAAGAGCCTTGCGGAGCGCTGGCCATCCGGAGGATGAAGCTGGCAGCAAGATTTGAGCATCTTGGGGAAAGAGAATTGCATCCAGGTCCAGAGGAGCTGGAAAACAAGGTCTCGCAGCTCACGTTTCAACAGATCTGATGTTACTTGTCGGGGTTTTTTTTTGGGGGGGGGGGGGGGGTTGGTTCTACCGAGGGCACAAAGAGTAAATACGGAGACGACTCTTGGATATCGGCAGATTTGCTCTCCGACGCGTATTCCAAGCACACGGCGAGTAGCGCGAGAGTTTCTCTGCCTCTCGTGTGCTGCCCTCGCTAATCCCCGAGCGTTTTGACATTAAAGGAGGCTATTTTTGAAGTCCTCGTTTCCTGTCATCTGTCTTTTTATTTCTTTGGTCGGCAGCAGCAGGTGAAGATAATAATATCTCGCCTTCCACCCACTGCTCCTCTTACTCCGGAGCACTTTCTGCTCTATGTATACGTGAACGGGGAGGAGAAACCAGCCTGCCTCGCGGCAACGCTCAACCGATGTGCAGGTGCCCGCGGGAGCCGCGTTCCCCAGCGAGATAAAGCCCTCGGGAGCCCTAAAGAGGCTGCAGGGTTGATAGAGCTGGAGCTCCTTATAGAAATGGGGTTGACTTGGTCGAGTAATCAAAGGCAGCTCTTCAAGAGCGCACGCGGCGAGGCCACGCAACGGCCACAAACAGCGTCATGGTCACCACAGGGACTGATTTTATGGTACAGAAAATAATTGTCCTTTAGATTTTGGCCAACGGAGCCAACCAGAAATGCCACGGGGGAAAGGGGGAAGATCTCTGAGATCGTCAACTCCAACCATCCCTGTCCACTACTAAATCACGTCCCCAAGAACCTCATCTCCCCTCCTTTTAATCCTCTCCAGGGATGGGGACTCAACCACCTCCCTGGCAGCCGTTCCAGGGCTTGAGATCCCTTTCTGTGATGACATTTTTCGTGGTGTCCAACCTAAACTTCCCCTGGAGGAGCTTGAGGCCGTTCCCTCTCGTCCCATCACCCCTCACTTGGGAGAAGAGACCAACACCCACCTCTCTGCAACGATTTAGGTGGTTCTGGAGAGCAATGAGGTCTCCCCTCAGCCTTCTCCTCTCCAGGCTAAACAACTCCAGGTCCCTCAGCCGCTCCTCATAACCCCTGATCTCCAGCCCCTTCCCAGCTCCGTTCCCTTCTCTGGACGCGCTCCAGGACCTCAAGGTCTTTCTTCTAGTGAGGGGCATCACCCCAGCTCTGTCTGCCCTGGGGAGTGTGGGGAGCACTAACCCAGAGCTCTGCAAGGGGGCAAAGAATTGGGTTCCAAGGACACGTCCCGTACGAGGCCAGGCTGAGAGAGTTGGGGTTGTTCAGCCTGGAGAGAGAAGGCTCTGGAGACACCTTACAGCGACCTTCCAGTGCCTGAAGGGGCTCCAAGCAAGCTGGGGAGGGACTGTTCCCAAAGACTTGGGGTGATAGGATGAGGGGCAATGGGTGTAGACTGGAGAGGGGCAGGTTTAGACTGGACATAAGGAAGAATTTCTTCACCACGAGAGTGGGGAGGCCCTGGAACAGGTTGCCCAGGGAAGTTGCGGCTGCTCCATCCCTGGAGGTGTCTAAGACCAGGTTGGATGGAGCTTGGGCAGCCTGATCCAGTGGGAGGTGTCCCTGAACGTGATCCCAACCAAAAGAAAAGCAGAATTTCCTGGATCTGCCCACGAGGAACTGTGTCCCCAGCGCTCAGTGTTGGGGCTGCGTCTGTTTAGTATCTTCCTCCCTGAACAGGACGAGGGGATCAAGGGCTCCCTCAGTTCGCGGGCAACACCGAGTTGTGTGGGAGCCCTGATCGGGAAGGAGAACTCTCCAGAGGGATCCATGGGCTGGAGCCTGACAGAGGTCGGGCTCTGCTCCCAAGGAACAAGCGATGGGATGAGAGGAAACAGCCTCAAGTCGTACCTGAAAGGTTTAAATTGGATCTCGGGAAAGATTCTTTCACCGACGCGGGGGGTGAAGCCCTGGCAGAGGCTGCCCAGGGCACTGGGGGCGTCCCCATCCCCGGAGAGGTTCACAAACCTTGGGGACAGGGGTCAGTCCCACGGTGGGGTTGGTGGATGGTTGGACTGGGTGAGCTCAGAGGTGTTTTCTAACCTTAATGATTCCATAATTCTAGGAAAGGTGGATTCCAGACCCCTCACATACCATCCACCTGACAAAGCCCATGAGAATCACAAAGCATCCGAAGTTGGAAGGGATCCCTAAGGATCATCGTGTCCAACTCCTTGCTCCTTGCAGGTCTGCCTAAAATTAGACTGAGATGACTAATTAACCGATGACTAAAAGCATCATCCAGATGCCGCTTGAAGAGAGAACATTGGCCGGAGCTCTCTGGAAAAGGTGAGCTGGATGGCCCGAAGCAGCTCCAGGAGGTCTGAAGCTCCAATTCTGGTTGGAGCAGGTACCGGCGAGTCACAGCACGTCACAAGGCCACCACCTCCCTTCCACGCTCCACATGCTTAAACCTGAGCCGCAGCCTGACGAGCGACGTGGAAGCAACGTGCGCCGCGTGGAATGGGTTTGCGCCTGTTCCCTAAATTGTTCTGTACTCGGCATCCTCAGTGTAGTGACTGCAGAGGAAGCCCGGCCGCTCAAAGACGTGCGAAAGGAGAAAAGAGACCTTTCCACCCCTGACAGATTGCAGGCTGAAATAAAGGAATGGAACGTAGGGCGTGGATCCAAGCCCCATTGATGTTGACAAGAATACTTCCATTGACGTCAGCAGAGTTTGGATCGAGCCCTGAAGTTTCCTAGCATGTGTCACCTGCTAAAAATGACACCGGCAACACCAGCAGCGTCTCCAAAGCGAAGCCAGCTTGGGCTACTCTGCATCCAGATGCTCAGCCGGGGCGGTTTGGAGCAAAGGAATTCCCAGTCTGGATCAGCCCCGGGGTTTGCCGGCCCTGGTAGGGGCAGAAAGGGTCATTTTCATGGAAAGGGTCCTTGGACACTGGAACTGCCCAGGGAGGGGGTTGAGTCCCCTTCCCTGGAGGGGTTTAAGGGACGGGTGGACGAGGCACTGAGGGACACGGGTTAGTGATTGATGGGAACGGTTGGACTCGATGATCCGGTGGGTCTCTTCCAACCTGGTGATTCTATGATTGTCAACAGCAATCGGGGACAATCTGCTCCTCTCAGAACCCGTTTCACTCAGATCTCGGGTAGTCAAGGAAATGCCAAGCCCTTGGGGCATGAGGTGTAGGAACCCAACTGGAATCTTCATTGTGTCATCAGGGAGCTGGATCATCAGAGGTGGCCACATCCCAGTGCTGCGGTGAGAGCTCTCTAAGCTGGAGCTGCTGAGCCTCTACCCTACAAACCAGAGCTGGCCTTCCAAGCGCTAGAATTGGTTTAAAATCCACCCGTACGCACAAATTCCCTCGGCACGTTGCCAGCCAAACGCCAGCAGGTTTTGTTAGCAAGATGTCCTGGCCAAGGCGAGAACTTCCTCCACTAAAGTTCAAGGTTAGACTCAGCTTCCTCGTGTTCACAACGGCCAACGCCTTGAGCGGCGTCACGAGGAGGGATCAGGAATCAGGGTAAAGGCTGAAATGGGCACATCTCGAAATCACAGAGTCACTAGGTTGGAAAGGACCCACCGGGTCATCGAGTCCAACCGTTCCCATCACTGGAAATGGAACGCTTCCTCATGTTCCTGACACTAAAAAAAAAGATGCTCAAATCACAGAAAATAAATAAATAAGTAAGTAAACAGATAAATAAACAAACAAATAAATAAATAAGCCAGCGGGCATTTCAGCAGCAGCTGCAGAGAAGGCAGATTGCTGAGGTTCCAGCTCCTGTTGTCCTCATGAAGTGGTGAACGTCACAGTTGGCAGCCTCTTCTTCTCAAAAATACACAAACAATAGAATCATTGAGGTTGGAGGAGCCCTCGGAGCTCATCCAGTCCAACCATCCACCAATCCCACCGTGGGACCGACCCCTGTCCCCAAGTGCCACGGCCACACGGTTTGTGAACCTCTCCGGGGATGGGGACGCCCCCAGAGCCCTGGGCAGCCTCTGCCAGGGCTTCACCGCCCTCTCGGTGAAAGAATCTTTCCCAAGATCCAATTTAAACCTTCCAGGCACAACTTGAGGCTGTTTCCTCTCATCCCATCGCTTGTTCCTTGGGAGCAGAGCCCGACCCCTGCCTGGCTCCAGCCTCCTTTCTGGAGCCGCACACAGCGATGAGCTCTCCCCTCAGCCTCCTCTTCTCCAGATTAAACATCTCCAGGTCCCTCACCGCTCCCACAACCCCTGTTCTCCAGCCCCTTCCCAGCTCCCTTCCCTTCTCCGGACACGCTCCAGCCCCTCAAGGTCTTCCTTGGAGTGAGGGGCCCAGAACTGCTCTCAGGATTCAAGGATTTGGGTCCAGGGAGATGGTCCCATCCCTCCTCCCGCTGGCCACCTGGCCACAGCCACCTCAAAGTTAAAGGGTGGTTCTCACTTCTAGAAATGCACAAGCCACACGCTCCGAGCATGAGAAATTGGCTCATAGCAGCCAAATTTAAAGGCAGCTTCGCTTACCTCCTCTCACAATTTGGACCCAGGACTAGGCAGGTCAAATGCACCAAGTCTGGGGTGCAGGGAATCCAAAATCCAACCTGCCTGAGTGAAAATCCCTCCCGTGCCATTCCTGGCAAAGCCTCTAGATGTCCACACAGCCCAAAGCATGGGAAGGACTTGGAGGGAGCCACCAGCTCCACAGCCCAGGGGTGTCTGTCCTGACTCCAAAAAAACACTGAAGGCACCCATGAAGGTTCCTTTGTGAGATCAGTGAGGGTGAAGGAGGTCTAGGAGGGGATTTGGCCTCCAGTTTTAGGGCCATGAAGATGATCCAAGGGCTGGAGAACCTCCTGTATGAGGCCAGGCTGGGAGAGTTGGGGTTGTTCAGCCTGGAGAAGAGAAGGCTGCGGGGAGACCTCAGAGCAGCTTCCAGAGCTGAAAGGGGCTCCAGGAAAGCTGGGGAGGGGCTGTGGGTCAGGGGTGGGATGATGGAGAATGGTTTTGAGCTGGAAGAGGGGAGATTGAGACGAGGTCTTGGGGAGAAATGTTTTGTTGTGAGGTTGGGGAGACCCCAGCCCAGGTTGCTCCATCCCTGGAGGGGTTCAAGGCCAGGTTGGATGGGGCTTGGAGCCCCCGATGCAGTGGGAGGTGTCCCTGCCCGTGGCAGGGGTGGGACTGGATGGGCTTTGGGGTCCCTTCCAACTCAAACCATTCTGTGATTCTATGATTTTAACCCCCCCAGACCTGTTTCTCTAAATTACGAAGCTCGATCTGTGGGGTGGGCACCTCCAGTGAGGATCTCCTTGCCCCCAGGCACTGACACAGGTGCTGGTGGCCTCACAGCAGCTCTGAAAAGTAAGGAAACCTCCTTATTTCTTTGCTCTTTCCAGCATCTGCAGCCCCTGCTGGGATAAATGGACGGAGCAGGAGTGGAAGCTCAGGAAATCTTCTGCTTCATGATACTTTTTCCTCCCTTCGTAAGAAGGTGTTTCATAACCAGCTGACACCAGAGGCAAAGAGGACCCAGAGGGTTGGTTTGGCAAAGAGATGAGCTGGATTTGTTCTTGCAGAAGAGGAAGGTTGGGCTGATGGAGCTTGTGGGTTCAGCTGGCCCTGCCGTGCGCCGCGAGCCCAGGAGAGGTCACGCTCTCCCAGCCAGCGCTGGTGCAGACGAGTTTTCCGGCCCAGAGCAGATGATAAACACGGGACTTACCAAATTCCTCCTTGTTTATGGATGACTGAGTTCAGTTAGTCCCTTGTCACAGGCTGTTGACTCTTAGCCCTGGTTTTCCCCTTCCTCTTTCGCAAAAAAACCCCCCACGACCTGGGCCAGAAAAGAGGTGAAGAAATCCCACCACAGCAAAGAACCTTCTGTCAGGGAGAACTTTCACATCATAGGAGCCGGGAACTTGGGGCTCTGGGGGGAAAAGCCCTCGCTCCTGGGTCCTGAGAGGGTTTTCCATGATCAGTAGGGCTGGAAAAGGGGACCCCAATCCACAAGCCGTGTGCCACGAGGAGTTTCAGAACGGTCCACAGCCTGTACAAGGCTACAAACCCCCCGCAGCGGTGACAAAAAGCCGTCGCTGTGGGTGAAAGCAGCAGAAATAAAGATGATTTGGGGACCTTTGAACTGCCCCGAGAGCTTTCCAACCTGTTTGAGGTAGATCCCTGGCACCTCCTCTGCGTTCCAGGGCTCTCCGCCACCTCAACAACCTCAGCGCGAATGTTGTTTGCGTTTAGAAACCGAAAGGGAGACGCTCCCCTTGCTTCGCTGCCCTGGGTTTTTGGTTTTTTTTTCAAACCTAGAAATCTTAGGCAGCCCTTTTGCTCTCGAACCGCCGCCGCGGCCGAACGCGAAGCGGGGAGAAGCCGAGCGTGGGACCAAGCTTTCCAGGAGCCGCTGAGCTCCCACAGCGCCTCGTTTCGCGATGCAATGAGCGTGGGATTTATTTCTGCTGTTCCCTTGGTACATAAACAACCTCGCCAAAGGAAATGCCTCCTTCCGTCCCGGCTCTTGCTCTCCGCGGCACAACAAGCACACAGTGTCCCTTCGCTCGAGCCATTGTGACTGCTTCACCTCCCCTCTATTCCTCCCCCCTCTCCCTGCCTCGAATTTGCTGGAAACAGCCATATATGGGGTGGGGGGGGGTGGGGGAGAAAAGAAAAAAAGAGGAAAAAAAAAAAAAAAAAGGAGAAAAGAGCAGTGAGGAGCTCCAGGGTTGCAGGCTCCAGCAGGCACCCACCAGATCTCCCAGTAATTCCAAGGGAGCAGCTGGTTGTCCTTTAGCTGGAGAAAAGGATGTCCTGCCACCAGAGGAGGGTGGCTTCTCCAGGACACCAAGGGTTGTGGCTCTCGATAACCTAGACCAGGAAAAAACAAGGGTTTTATCGGCATCAGGCTTTATTACAAGAGAGATTTGGGGGGATGGTGGGAATAAGGGCATTGTCATGGAATCATAGAATCACGGGATGGTTTGGGTTGGAAGGGACCCCAAAGCCCATCCAGTCCCACCCCTTGGAACACCTCCCACCGCATCAGGGGCTCCGAGCCTCATCCAACCTGGCCTGGAACATCTCCAGGGATGGAGCAGCCACCCCTGCTCTGGACAACTTGGGCCAGGGCCTCCCCACCCTCACAGCAAAATATTTCTCCCCCAAGATCTCATCTCAATCTCCCCTCTTGCAGCTCAAAACCATTCTCCATCATCCCATCCCTGACCCAGAGCCCCTCCCCAGCTTTCCTGGAGCCCCTTTCAGCCCTGGAAGCTGCTCTAAGGTCTCCCCGCAGCCTTCTCTTGTCCAGGTTGAACCCCAACTCTCAGCCTGTCCTTGTACAAGAGGTTCTCCAGCCCTTGGATCATCTCCACGACCACCTCTGAGCTCGCTCCAGCAGATCCACATCCTCCCTGGGCTGAGGGAGGACAAGATTTCACAGAATTACGGAATCGCTCTGTTGGAAAAGACCCACTGGACCATCGATTTGCAGCCAGGCACAACGTGGCCAGCATGACCCATGGCTCTGGGAGCTGCCGTCGTGCCCACTTGCTGCCTTGCCCAGTTCCTTCCCCGTGTCCCACGCAGCAGCTCCGGCTCCCCGTGAGTCACCTCAGGGCTTGGTTTCTCACGAAGCCCAACCCTGCTGCTTCTGAGCCGGGTTATCCTCGGCATAAAACATTAGTCACACAGCTCTCCTTGTCATCCCTCGCCCCCGGCCAGGCGCACCGGGAGAGGACAGGGCTCTGCTCGCTCTCCCATCCACCCTCAGTGGCTTTGCTCTCAATTAAGCGTTGGGGGAGATCCTCAAGCATCACGATCCCTGTGGGAAATGAGCTGAGAGGGGGGCGAATGCCTAAAAAACAATTGCTTGGTGGGAGCGAGAAAGCCCAAATTGCTGGTCTCTGCCCAGAAATCCAACTGGCTTCTCTCCTGGTGCCTTTGCTTTTCGACAGAGACGTGACATTTTGAAGCTTTTGGGGCTGGTTTGTTGGGGTTTTTTTGGTTTGTTTTGTTTTTTTTTTTTTTTACAAGCTAAAATTCCTGAGAATTTCTGAAACCCTTGCTTCATCCAGCACGCTGCTCGCGTGGGAAAAACCTCGCGAACCAAGCCAGAGCCCTGGGGAAACGAGAGCTGCTCGCGGTTCCGTAGCGGGAGAGGCATTTCCAGTCGGATAGAGGTTACGAGAGCAAAGGGCAGGAGCTGACTGGCAGATAAAGAGAAATGTGGAGAGCGCTGGGGCTGCGGAACGTGCCTGGGACTGTATCTCTGGCAGACTCGTTGGCTTCGGGCCCCATCGTCCTTTGACATCGCTGGAATGTGTTTTCCTGATCCCCACAGCCACGGGCAGCGAGCACCAAGCTGGCTTGGTCTTCTTGGAAAGCCGGGCATCAAAGGAAACCGGAGAGGGAACGCGTAAACACGGGAATGCTGGACTCAGCTCCGAGCTGGGGTCTTTAGGATCGAATATCCCATAGCTGGCGAGGCTGGAAAGAGATCTCCCCTCTCGTTTTGCCAAATTAGAACAACTCCCGCAGCTCTTTCCTCTTTCCGTGTGCCAGGAGGGACAGTGGGGCAAGGGTTAGGGTGGCAGGAGAAGGGCTGCAGCTCCTCCACCGTGTCCCTAACCGGGGGGGAAAAAAAAAAAATATATATATATATATTGTCTGGCCGTAAGGAGAGCCGTCCCGCAGCTTGGCAGGCGAACAGTTTATGCCCTGCAGTTTATCTGGGCTGCTTTATCGGTTTATTCTAACAGGTGTGAATTAACTCCGGGGAAAGGCGAGGATGGCGAGGCAAGAAAAACAGGGCGCGTGCCAGAAAGCGGAGGGTAAACAAGCTCCGGATCCGAAGGACAAGGGAGACAACCCTGAACAACAAAAAAAAAAAAAAAAAAAAAAACCAAAAAAACCACCTCCCTTTTCCTCCATCGGCGTGGGGAGGGTTCGAACCCCCCAGTTTTCCAACCCTGCTTTGTTGGGTGGCTCCGAAAAGACATTGTTTGCCTGTTTCCTCCCCTCCCAGCGTTTTCCTGAACTGGAAAAGCACGGAGGGCTTCGAAAACTAAGCCCTGTTGGGGCTGCGAAGCAAAAACCACCTGGGAAAGAAAGTTTGAGGGCTTCTCCGAGTTGAAAGCCTCCTCCGAGGGCAACTCAACATCCCCTGCTCCCCAAATCCCAGTTGGAAAACAGGGACAAGGGGCCTGCCAGGCAGGTTACCAAGATTTTTTTTTTTTTCTAGCCTCCCTCCTCCCTTACACTTGAGACTAAAATTTATTTTTTATGGTGAACAGTGAGGAACATCTGGACATTTCGATCCTAAAATAAACATTTGACTCAGTTTTTGTGTGTGTGT
Organism: Clamator glandarius; assembly: GCA_033459285.1. NCBI lineage: Eukaryota > Metazoa > Chordata > Aves > Cuculiformes > Cuculidae > Clamator > Clamator glandarius. The sequence continues at coordinate 28,372 of JAUNZM010002077.1, read as the reverse complement.
GTGTGTGTCCCCCTGCCCTGGGCGATGGCTCGAAGGATCCCGAAGCACCGGGAGGAGGAGGGGGGTCAGGCTTCCCTTTTAGCAGCGGGACACCCCGAGAGGGATATTTCTGGGAAAGGTCCCCAAAAATCTAGGAGGAGTCCCCAAAAATCTAGAAAGAGTCCTCAAAAGTCTAGGAAGAGTCCTCCAAATCTGAGAAGGGTCCTCAAAATCTAAGAAGGGTCCCCAAATCCAGGAAGGGTCCCAAAAATCTAGAAAGAGTCCCCCAAATCTGAGAAGGGTCCTCAAAATCTAAGAAGGGTCCCCAAATCCAGGAAGGGTCCCAAAAATCTAGGAAGGGTCCCTAAAGATCTAGGAAGGGTCCCCAAAAATCTAGAAAGAGTCCCCCAAATCTGAGAAGGGTCCTCAAAATCTAAGAAGGTTCCTCAAAGATCTAGGAAGGGTCCCCAAAAATCTAGACAGAGTCCCCCAAATCTGAGAAGGGTCCTCAAAATCTAAGAAGGGTCCCCAAATGCAGGAAGGGTCCCAGAAATCTAAGAAGGGTCCTCAAAATCTAAGAAGGGTCCCCAAAGATCTAAGAAGGTTCCCCAAAAATCTAGGAAGGGTCCCAGAAATCTAAGAAGGGTCCTCAAAATCTAAGAAGGGTCCTCAAATCCAGGAAGGGCCCCAAAAATCTAGGAAGGTTCCCCAAAAATGTAGGAAGGGTCCCCAAAAATCTAGGAAGGGTCCCCAAATATCTGAGAAGGGTCCCAGAAATCTAAGAAGGGTCCTCAAAATCTAAGAAGGGTCCCCAAATCCAGGAAGGGCCCCAAAAATCTAGGAAGGTTCCCCAAATTCTAGGAAGGTTCCCCAAAAATCTAAGAAGGGTCCCCAAAGATCTAGGAAGGGTCCTAAAAATCTAGGAAGGGTCTCCAAATCTAAGAAGGGTCCCCAAATATCTAAGAAAGGTCCCAGAAATCTAAGAAGGGTCCCCAAAATGTAGGAAGGGTCCCCAAAACCTGGTGGGTGCCCCTTTGTGGTGTCTTCGAGAAGCGTTAGAAGTGGGGGACCCCCCTCACCGGAGAAGGAGGGAGGCCCCCAGGGTGAAGCCTGGATCCCCAACCCCCCAAATCTCTCTTTATTTACCCCAAATCCCTCTTTATTTACCCCAAATAATGTGAGGGGACAAGAGGGGAACGTAAGGGGGGGGGGGGTGAGGGGGGGTGGAAATGCCCCCTCAGGCTGAGCTGGGGGGGGGGGGGGGGGGGTTGCTGACAGGGGTAAAAAGGGCACCAGCCCCCGTGCCCAGCCGCTCCCAGTTTCCCCAGTACAGTCCAGTCCAGCCCAGCAGCGCTCGCACTGGGCACAGCGCCCACAACAACCGCCCCCCCCCCCCCACACCCCCCAACACCCCAAGCTGGGAACATTACGTCCCGTTCCCGCTTTCCCATTGGCCGCCGCAGCCTAGGCCCCGCCTCCTCTCTCTTCTCATTGGTCCCTTCGGCTGTCAATCAACACGGACACACACCCACCCCCTCCCCGCTCTCCCGCCTCTCCCTCCCGCCCGGACTCACACGCTGTCCACGCTCCGCGGGCCGCGCTCCGATTGGTCGGCGGCGCCGTAAACAAGGCGCCAGCAGCCAATGAGGGCGCTGATCACGCGGGCCGCACGCCGGGCCACGCGCCCTCGGCGTGCGCCCCTCGCAGCAACAGGCGCGGAAGGCGGGGGCGGAGGCTATAAAAGGGGCGGTGGCGAGGGGGGAGCCTCGCACAACGCTGAGAGGAGCCGGCGGCGGCGCTTCGGCCTCCGGCTCTCCCGAACAAAGCCTCCCGGCGCCTTTTTAGCCACGAATCAACCTGATTTACCGACATTTTTTTTTCCTAAAGTAGACTTTTTTTGGCTTGAATTGGGTGCTGAGGGACTTTTTTGGCTCAAACCGGCCCGTTCGAGGACTTTTTCCATACTAGAATCGCCTGTTTGGGCTCAAACCAGCCTGTTTCAGGGCCTTTTTTCTCTAAAATAGCCTTTTATTGGCTCGAATTAGCCTGTTTAGGGACTTTTTTCCTCCTAAAATCGCCTTTTTTGGCCCGAATTAGCCTGTTTAGGGACTTTTTTCCTCCTAAAATCGCTTTTTTTGGCTCCAATCAGCCTGTTTGAGGACTTTTTGCATACTAGGATTGCCCGTTTGGGCTGAAATCAGCCTGTTTAAGGACCTTTTTTGACTCAATTCGCCTCATTTGGCTCAAATTTGCCTCCTTTAGGGACTTTTTCCCCCTTTTTTGCCTCAAGTTAGCCTGTTTTAGAGACTTTTTTCCCCTCAAATTGCCTTCTTTTGGCTCAAATTAGCCACTTTCAGGGGCTTCTTGACCCTCCTTGAGGGAAAAAGGCCTTTCGGGTCCTGCCCCGTGGAGCCTCTCGCTGCACCCCCCGGAGCAAGCGCCCTCGCTCCTCAAAGTCATGGTGATGTTCAAGAAGGTGAAGACCTTCCTGATGGCCTTCAGCGAGCCCGAGAAGGTTTATTGCAGCGGGGAGAAGGTGGCCGGGCGCGTGGTGGTGGAAGTGGCCGAAGTCACCCGCGTCAACGCCGTCAAGGTACTGGCGTGCGGCGTGGCCAAGGTCAACTGGGCCAAGGGGCCGCAGCAGTGCAAGCAAGAGATGGAGTATCTGCGCTTTGAGGACGTCCTCACCCTGGAGGAGCAGCCCACGGGTGAGGATCCAGGGCTGGGAGATGGGAACCGGGGAGAAGAACGCGCTTGTTGAGCGATATCTTGGTTCTTGGGTCTCCTCAGCCTGGAGGAGCAGCCCACGGGTGAGGATCCAGGGCTGGGAGATGGGAACCGGGGAGAAGAACGCGCTTGTTGAGCGATATCTTGGTTCTTGAGTCTCCTCAGCCTGGAGGAGCAGCCCACGGGTGAGGATCCAGGGCTGGGAGATGGGAACCGGGGAGAAGAATGCGCTTGTTGAGCGATATCTTGGTTCTTGAGTCTCCTCAGCCTGGAGGAGCAGCCCACGGGTGAGGATCCAGGGCTGGGAGATGGGAACTGGGGAAGAGAAGGTGTCTTGTTGAGTGGTACCTTGGGTCTCCTCAGCCTGGAGGAGCCACCCACGGGTGAGGATCCGAGGCTGAGAGATGGGAATTGGGGAGAAGAAGATGCGCAGCGAGCGACAGCTTCTCTAGATGGTTGGGTTTTGGTCTTGGAGTTGGGGAGAAGGTGCCTGTTGACTGGCGGCTTCTCCTGGTGGTTGGTCTCGGGTCTCCTCAGGCTGGAGGAGCAGCCTGCTGGTGAGGATCCAGGGCTGGGAGATGAGAAGTGGGGGGAAGAAGTTGTTGTTGAGTGGCATCTTGGAGTTTGGGTCTCCTGGTCGTGTCCCACGGGGATGTGCATCGCTTGGGATCGCTCTGCAGTGAGGAACCAGGGTGTCCCACCAGTGTTTGGGCTCTGGTTTGGGATAAAAGGAAGGAGGAACGAGCAAGTTCGTGGGAAGCTGTGGACAGATAGCGATGTTCTGAGCTCAGAAGCTGAGGAGTAAAGCAGGAGGTGGAGGAGCCGCCTGCCAGAGGGTGCAGAAGCCATAGGTGTGGGGTGGTTTGTGCCCACAGCGAGGGAATTTGAGAGTTGACCTCGGCCAGAGGATGGAGCGTGGGATGGAGGGTGGTCAGGGAGCCCAGATCTGGATGCTCCCGGGCACGGAGAACTCCCAGGTTGGCTCCAGGGAGGGGAGAGATGGCAGCTGGCAGTGTCCCAGGAGATAAGCAGGGTGACGTGAAGCCCAGGAGATACGGGACTGCTGGGAAAGAAGTTGCTGCTCCAAAGTGCACAGAGTAAAAGCGCAGGGTGTGGTGGCAGAGGGAACGGGGAGCCAAGTGCGACGGGACGAGAGCGTCCCGGCTTGGGATGGGGACGTGGAAAGGGGAAGCGAGACACGAGGCAGGGGCTTCTGCGGGGGGCAGCTCTTCCCAAAGAGCTGATGCAGCGCTCGCCCTCATCGCTGCTTGCGTAAGCAGAACGGAGGCTCACGCTTAAGGACAAACCCAGGTGGCTCAGCTAACGTTTCCCTTCTTTTCTTTTCCCAGATGGGGACGGCTCTGTAATCCTGAGACCCGGCAACAAATACGAGTACAAATTCGGATTCGAGCTTCCCCAGGGGTGAGTACGGGACAAACGGTGCCTCCCAAAACAAAACCAGAAGGGGGTTGCTAGGGAGAATCTTCTCACTGCCTGAAAGGTGTGTAACAAGTGTCCCTCTCTGCAGCCCGCTGGGAACCTCCTTCAAGGGAAAGTACGGCTGTGTGGATTACTGGGTGAAAGCCTTCCTGGAGCGCCCCTCCTATCCCACTCAGGAGATAAAGAAGCGCTTCGAGGTGATGGATCCTGTTGACGTGAACACTCCGGAATTGCTGGTGAGTGCTGCTTTACTCAAGGAGGTTCAGCTGGTGCTGGGAGAGAGAAAAGCCCTTCGGCAGGGTCAGCGCGACCTCTGGCATTAAGACTCCCTTAATAGGCTTTAGCGCTGAGCGTGGATTAATTACTTAGTTCCTGAGAAGTCCTAATTACTTCTAGAAACTTACACTCGGGCAGATACAAAGAGCTGCTCGTTCTGCTTTCACTGGGAGCTTTTGGGGAACTGAGAGTCGGTGTTGTGAAATAAGAGGAAGGAAGGAGCGGGATGGGAACAGCAGGCAAGAGCTGCCCTAGGTAACAGTCGTGTCTCTCCGCAGTCTCCGGTTGCTGCCAAGAAGGAGAAGAGGGTGTCCTGCATGTTCATTCCCGACGGACGCGTGTCCGTGAGCGCTCAGATCGACAGGAAGGGGTTCTGTGAAGGTAAGAGCTGCTCTGGGCCCGGCAGCGGGGATGGCACGGCTCAAACGGGCTTCCCCGTGTGAAGGAAGAGGATGAACCGTCCTAAACACCCGGCATGGTTCTCTCTGCAGGCGATGAGATCTGCATCAACGCCGACTTCGAGAACACGTGCTCGCGCATCGTGGTGCCCAAGGCGGCCATCGTGGCCAAGCACACCTACCTGGCCAACGGGCAGACCAAGGTCTTCACCCAGAAACTCTCCTGCGTCCGGGGAAACCACATCATCTCCGGCATGTCCGACTCGTGGCGCGGCAAAACCATCCGCGTCAAGAAACTCAAACCCTCCATCCTGGGCTGCAACATCCTACGCGTCGAATATTTCCTCCAGGTGAGCGGCTGGAGTTGCTCCTCTTCTTCCTCAACTTCCGTCGTGGGTAAAACGACTCCCTTCTCGCTTCCCGACGTCCCCTAAAACTCTGCTCCTCGCCCTCGCAGATCTACGTCAGCGTCCCGGGCTCCAAGAAGATCATCCTGGAGCTGCCCCTCGTCATCGGCAGCCGCTCGGGCATCGGCAGCCGCAGCTCCAGCATGGCCAGTCAGGCCAGCTCCGAGATGAGCTGGGTGGATCTCAACCTCCCCGATGCTCCCGAAGGTGAGTTGGGGGGGGGGGATGTGGGCGCTCCCGGGACCTCCCAGGAGTTTGTGGGGACAGGGAGGGGACGTTGGGGGAACACGGGAGAGCTCCGAGAGCTCATCAATCCCCTTAATCCTCGCAGCGCCCCCCTGCTACCTGGATATCGTGCCCGAAGACCATCGCCTGGAGAGTCCCACCACGCCGCTCCTGGATGATTCCGAGGGCTTCGACAGCCCCATCTTCATGTACGCGCCGGAGTTCAAGTTCATGCCGCCCCCCACCTACACGGAGGTGAGCGGGAGCTCCGGAGGGGAGGCCTGGCAGAGAAACGGGGATGGTGCCCGTGTTTTCGGGGTTGGGATTCAACTGGGAAGCATCTCTCACCGGCTTTTCCCTCGCCCAGGTGGACCCTTGCGTGGCCAACAACAACGTGCAGTGAGCGCCGAGGTTGGAAGCGAACGCTCCCGCTTTTCCTGGACTTGGGATCCGCCGTGGCGGATGCCTCGCGGCCCTCGTTCCGAGGCCTCTCGGCAGGAGGAGCGGCCGCTCCGAGAGCCGGCTCCTCGGCAGCTCCTGTGGAAGAGGCGATGGACTGTCTGAGCCTGCGTTCCCTGTGTGCCGAGCATCTCCGGGGGGGCGTCTGGACCTTGCTGGCAGCCGGAAAACCAACCCGAACCACCAAGGTGCTTCCCTGGAATCGCGCGGGAGAGCCTGGAGGTGGAGCGGGGGAGGTGGAATCGTTGGGAGAGGTAGATTCCAGCCAAAAAAACACTTTCCCGAAAGCCGTTGTGGCAGAAACTTAAGGTTCCAAAGCCTTTGCTCTGATGCGCCAGGGCTGGACGCGACCCATTCCTGCCTCTTGGTTCCCTGGGGATGGGATCCGAACCAATTTCTTTCCGTCCCGCTGCCACCGCGTGCTCTTCGCCTCGTACCGGGATGGAGAGCGATGCACGGCGGCTCCGTCCGGCTTCTTGGCAAAGCCCCGGGCCCCTCCGCCTGTTGAAGCTGCAAATCCAGTTGGAAATTGCTCTTTTTCTACTGTTTTTTTGTATTGGGATTTGGTGGGGAGGGGAGGGAGGGGAAACGGGGGGGGGGGGCGGGGTGAATCCTTTTGTTTTGTACTGTGGGTGTTGGATTGGCCCCTGTGGGGCAGCGTTTGTAATAAAGATCAAACCAAAGCGGTTGTGGAGCTCTTGGAATGGGAAAAGCTTTTCCCTGGTGGCCCCCGGCTCTCCCGCTTTCTCGCCGTTCCTCCAAAATTCCGTAGAAAAGCAGCACGTGGGAGCCAAGGGCTGGGAAGGGAAACTGAGGCAGGGAGTGCTGGGACCAGGCCGGGGCTTCTTGTGTTCCCTTTTTGGGGGATGGAGGTGAAAGTTGACAGAAAATTCTCGAGGAACGGGGGATCCTGATCCCCGCCCCCAGCAGTTTCTGGGAGCCCGGACGCCGCAAGGGGCTGCAGTGTGGAGCCAGCCGTGGGGCCCTGGTGCCTCAGTTTCCCCTTCATCCACATCCCCGTGCCTCAGTTTCCCCTCCATCCACCCCACAGCGCACATCCCTGTGCCTCAGTTTCCCCTCTGGCCACCCTGGGGCCTCAGTTTCCCCTCCATCCACCCCACAGCGCACATCCCTGTGCCTCAGTTTCCCCTCTGGCCACCCTGGGGCCTCAGTTTCCCCTCTGGCCACCCTTCCTGCCTCAGTTTCCCTCCTGCCAGAGCTGTTTTCCCCCCCGTCTGCCCTTGCCAGGAGCCCTTTAACTCCCTGCCCCAGCCCCTTCCTCCCCTTATCTCTGGGCTCCAGCTCTGCTCGGCACCAGCTCCACGAGCCCCGGCCTTATCGCTGGGACACCAGCAGCTCAGCCCGTGCCAGCGCAGCACCGACTGCCTGGCTGCAATTTCCCCCCGTGCCTCAGTTCCCCCCTGTCCCTCAGTTCCCCCCTGTCCCTCAGTTCCCCCCTGTCCCTCAGTTCCCCCCGTCCCTCAGTTCCCCCCGTCCCTCAGTTCCCCCATGTCCCTCAGTTCCCCCCGTGCCTCAGTTCCCCCCGTGCCTCAGTTCCCCCTATTCCTCAGTTCCCCCCTGTCCCTCAGTTCCCCCCTGTCCCTCAGTTCCCCCCGTCCCTCAGTTCCCCCATGTCCCTCAGTTCCCCCCGTGCCTCAGTTCCCCCCGTGCCTCAGTTCCCCCTATTCCTCAGTTCCCCCCTGTCCCTCAGTTCCCCCCTGTCCCTCAGTTCCCCCCGTCCCTCAGTTCCCCCATGTCCCTCAGTTCCCCCCGTCCCTCAGTTCCCCCCCGTGCCTCAGTTCCCCCCCGTGCCTCAGTTCCCTCCGTCCCTCCGTTCCCCCCGTGCCTCAGTTCCCCCCGTGCCCCGGTTCCCCCCGTGCCCCGGTTCCCCCCGTCCCTCCGTTCCCCCCGTGCCTCAGTTTCCCCTCCGGGCCGGGCTCCAGCCAGGCCAGGGGTCAGATCCCGCTCCAGGCCAATTATGGTCACCGGGAGCGGGGCTGGGGGGGCCCTGGGGGGGCTGCGAGACACGGGAGGCGTTTAATTAACCAGAACTAATTAAGGTTTGAGCTGCGGACCCAGGGCGGGGGGGGGGTGTCTGTGACCCAGAGACCGGATCTGCTCCTCCGTATTGTCCTGGTGTCCACGCAGCTTCCCGTGGATCCCGTCCTTCCATGGATCCCATCCCTCCGTGCATCCCGTCATTCCATTGATCCCGAGCATCCATGGATCCCGAGCATCCATGGATCCCGACCACCCATGGATCCCGAGCATCCATGGATCCCATCCTTCCATGGGTCTCATCCTTCCATGGATCCCAACCTTCTACACATCCCGTCATTCCACTGATCCCAATCGTCCATGGATCCCAACCACCCCTAGATCCCATCCTTCCATGGGTCTCATCCTTCTAGGAATCCCATCCTTCTACAAATCCCATCCTTCCATAGATTCCTTCCGTAGATTCCATCCTCTCATGGACCCTGTCCTTCCATGGGTCTCATCCTTCCATGGATCCCAACCTTCTACACATCCCATCTTTCCACTGATCCCAACTGTCCATGGATCCCAACCACCCCTAGATCTCATCCTTCCATAGATCCCATTCTCCCATGTCTCCCGTCCTTCCATGGATCCCGTCTTTCCACGGATCCCGTCCTCCCATGTATACCATCTTTCCATAGATCCCATCCTTCCATAGATCCCATCCTTCCATGGATCCCATCCTTCCGTAGATCCCATCCTTCCATAGATCTCATCATTCTACACATCCCGTCTTTCCATAGATTCCATCCTTCCATGGATCCCGTCTTTCCATAGATCCCATCCTTCCATAGATCTCATCGTTCTACACATCCCATCTTTCCATAGATCCCATTCTTCCATAGATCTCATCCTTCCACACATCCCATCTTTCCATCGATCCCATCCTTCCATGGATCCCAAGCACCCACATTTCCAATCCTTCCGTGGATCCCATCCTTCCATGGTTTCCATCCTCCCATGGATGCCCCCATCCCATGTATCGGATCCGAGACGGAGGTGGGAGCCGTGGTGTGGGGAACCCCCCTGCGATCCGAGGAACCCCCGGAACACGCTTGGGATCCAGGAGAGCGATGGGCAAGAGCCAACTCGGGGAAAGGGCCCCACGCGGAATCCCTGGAATGGGAGTGGGATGGGATTGGAAGAGGGACAAGATGGAACAGGGGTGAGGGATGGGATGGGATGGGATGGGATGGGATGGGATGGGATGGGATGGGATGGGATGGGATGGGATGGGATGGGATGGGGATGGGGATGGGGATGGGGATGGGGATGGGGATGGGGATGGGGATGGGGATGGGGATGGGGATGGGGATGGGATGGGATGGGATGGGATGGGATGGGATGGGGATGGGGATGGGATGGATGGGATGGGATGGGGTGGGGATGGGATGGAGATGGGATGGGGATGGGATGGAGATGGGATGGGGATGGGATGGGGATGGGGATGGGGATGGGGATGGGGATGGGGATGGGGATGGGGATGGGGATGGGGATGGGATGGGATGGGATGGGATGGGGATGGGGATGGGGATGGGGATGGGGATGGGATGGGATGGGATGGGATGGGATGGGATGGGATGGGATGGGATGGGATGGGGATGGGGATGGGATGGGATGGGATGGGGTGGGGATGGGATGGGGATGGGATGGGGATGGGATGGGGATGGGATGGGGATGGGATGGGGATGGGGATGGGGATGGGGATGGGGATGGGGATGGGGATGGAGATGGGATGGGATGGGATGGGATGGGATGGGATGGGATGGAGATGGGATGGGGATGGGATGGGGATGGGATGGGGATGGGATGGGGATGGGATGGGGATGGGGATGGGATGGGGATGGGATGGAGATGGGATGGGATGGGGATGGGGATGGGATGGGGATGGGATGGGATGGGATGGGATGGGGATGGGATGGAGATGGGATGGGGATGGGATGGGGATGGATGGGGATGGGATGGGGATGGGATGGGGATGGGATGGGGATGGGATGGGGATGGGATGGGGATGGGATGGGGATGGGATGGGGATGGGATGGGGATAAGGATTGGGATGGGATTAGAACGGGATTAGGCGTGGATTTTAACGGGATGGGATGAGGACAGGGATGGGATTGGAACGGGGACAGGATTGGGATGGGATGGGGTTGGGAATTGGGATTGGGATGGGATCCGAATGGCATTGGGATGGGATGGGGGTGGGATGTGGGGATGAAATCCTCCCCCTCAGCCCCCACGTTCACAAGGGAAACGATATGGGGGGGCTCAGGGGGGAAAACGGAGCAGGTGGGGGTTCAAATCCCAAAAAAACCAATTTTTTCCCCTAATAAACACTCTTTCCCCCCAAATAATAAACTTTTACCCCTGAAAAAAAATCTTTTATCCCCAAAAATCTACTTATATCCCCAAAAATCTACTTTTATCCCCCAAAATCTAATTTTATCCCCCCAAAATCTAATTTTATTGCCCAAAAATCTACTTTTATCCCCCCAAAATCTACTTTTATCCCCCCAAAATCTACTTTTAACCCCCCAAAATCTAATTTTATCTCCAAAAATCTAATTTTATCCCCCAAAATCTAATTTATCCCCCAAAATCTAATTTTATCTCCCAAAAATCTACTTTTATCCCCCCAAAATCTACTTTTATCTCCCAAAAATCTACTTTTATCCCCTCAAAATCTAATTTTATCGCCCCAAAATCTACTTTTATCCCCCCAAAATCTACTTTTATCCCCCAAAATCTAATTTTATCCCCCAAAATCTAATTTTATCTCCCAAAAATCTAATTTTATCCCCCAAAATCTAATTTTATCTCCCAAAAATCTACTTTTATCCCCCAAAATCTAATTTTATCTCCCAAAAATCTACTTTTATCCCCCAAAAATCTACTTTTATCTCCCAAAAATCTACTTTTATCCCCCCAAAATCAAATTTTATCTCCCAAAAATCTACTTTTATCCCCCCAAAATCTAATTTTATCCCCAAAATCTAATTTTATCTCCAAAAATCTACTTTTATCCCCCAAAATCTACTTTTATCCCCCAAAAATCTACTTTTATCCCCCCAAAATCTACTTTTATCCCCTCAAAATCTACTTTTATCCCAATAAAATCCACATTTACCCCCCCAGATTTACTTCTACCTCTAAAAAAACTACTTCCACCCTCCAAAATTCTACTTTTACTCCCCAAAAATCTACTTTTAGACCCCAAAACCCACTTTTACCAAAAAAAATCTACTTTTACCAAAAAAAAAAATCACCCTTCCCCCCCAAACCCCAAAAAACCCCCTTTAGCCCCCCAAAAACCCACCCGGCCCCCCACCAAAAAACACCTTTTCCATCCAAAACTCCGCTTTCCCCCTCAAAAACCCCATTTTCCCCCTAAAATTCCATCCCCCCTAAAAAAAACCCCAATTTTTCAATCCCAAACCCCCATTTTCCCCAAAAAAAACCACTTTCCCCCCAAACCCCAATAATTTCTCCCCCCAAAAATATCATTTTTCCCCTCCCAAAAGCCAATTTTTCCCCCAAAACCCCCTATTTTCCCACCCAACACCATATTTTTCCCCCCAAACCCCAATTTTTCCCTAGAAAAAAATATTTTTCCCTAAAAAAAATGCATTTTTTTCCCAAAAAATACCATTTCCCACCCCCAAAAACCCCGATTTTACTCCCTAAACCCATTTTTAGCCCCCAAAACCCAATTTTTCCCCCCAAAATCCCATTTTCTCCCCCAAAATCCCATTTTCCCCCCCCCGAACCCAAATTTCCTCCCCCCAAATCCCATTTTCCCCCTGGAAAATCCCATTTTCCCCCCCAACATCCCATTTTTCCCCCTCAAAATCCCATTTTCCCCAAAAAATCCCATTTTTCCCCCCAAAATCCCATTTTCCCCCCCATATTCTATTTCCCCCCCCAAAATCCCATTTCCCCCCTCAAATCCCATTTTCCCCCCAAAATCCCAATTTCCCCCCTCAAATCCCGGTTTTCCCCCCCAAAATCCCATTTTTTCCCCCAAAATCCCATTTTTCCCCCCCGAACCCCAATTTCCTCCCCCCAAATCCCATTTTCCCCCCCAAAATCCCATTTTCCCCTCCCAAATCCCAATTTTCTCCCCAAAAAATCCCATTTTCCCCTCCCAAATCCCAATTTTCTCCCCCAAAATCCCATTTTCCCCCCCGAACCCCAATTTTCCCCCCCAAAATCCCATTTTTCCCCCCACCCCAAAATCCCAATTTCCCCCCAAAATCCCATTTTCCCCCCCAAAATCCATTTCCCCCCCAAAATCCCATTTTCCCCCCCAAAAATCCCATTTTTTCCCCCCCCCGAACCCCAATTTCCCCCCTCAAATCCCATTTTCCCCCTCAAAATCCCATTTTTCCCCCTGGAAAATCCCATTTTCCCCCCCAACATCCCATTTTTCCCCCTCAAAATCCCATTTTCCCCAAAAAATCCCATTTTTCCCCCCAAAATCCCAATTTCCCCCCCCAAATCCCAATTTTCCCCCCAAAAAATCCCATTTTTCCCCCCAAAATCCCAATTTCCACCCCCAAATCCCAATTTTCCCCCCCAAAATGCCCATTTTTCCCCAAAAAATCCCATTTTCCCCCCCAAATTCTATTTCCCCCCCCAAATCCCATTTTTCTCCCCCAAAATCCCATTTCCCCCCCCGAACCCCAATTTTCCCCCAAAAATCCCATTTTCTCCCCCCAAAATCCCGTTTTCTCCCCCAAAATCCCATTTTCTCCCCCAAAATCCCATTTTCCCCCCCGAACCCCAATTTCCTCCCCCAAAATCCCATTTTCCCCCCCAAAATCCCATTTTCCCCTCCCGAATCCCAATTTTCTCCCCCCCAAAATCCCATTTCCCCCCCCGAACCCCAATTTCCCCCCCAAAATCCCATTTTCCCAAAATCCCATTTTTCCCCACCCCAAAATCCCAATTTCCCCCCAAAATCCATTTTCCCCCCCAAAATCCCATTCCCCCCAAATCCCATTTTCCCCCCCAAAATCCCATTTCTTCCCCAAAATCCCATTTTTTCCCCCAAAAAATCCCATTTTTCCCCCCCAAAATCCCATTTTTTTCCCCCCCCAAATCCCATTTCCCCCCAAATCCCATTTTTCCCCCCCAAAATCCCATTTTTCCCCCCCCAAATCCCATTTTCCCCCCCCAAAATCCCATTTCCCCCCCCCCAAATCCCATTTTCTCCCCCCCAATCCCATTTTTTCCCCCCAAAATCCCATTTCCCCCCCCCCAAACCCCAATTTCCGCCCCCCCCGGAATCCAGGCCACGCGTCCAAAGGCTCCAAAAATCCCAAATTCACCTTTAATTCCCCCAAAAGGGGGTTTAAAAAAAAAAAAAAAAAAAAAAAGTGAAAATTGAAAAATTTGGGGGTTGTCACCCCCAAATCCCCCTCCCAAGGGACCCCCCCCCCCCGTCCCCCCAAAACCACGAACCCCCCCCCCCAGCCCTGAGCACCAGCAACACCTGCTGGGTGGGGGGGGGGGGGCGACAGGGGACCCCAAAATCTTGACCTGGGTGGGGGGGAGAGGGGACCCTGAAATCTTGATTTGGGGGACAGGGGACCCCCAAGTTCTGATCTGGGGGGGAGAGGGGACCCCAAAGTTCTGGGGAGGAGGAGAGGGGACCCCAAAGTCCTTGGGGGGGGGGGAGAGGGGACCCTAATGTCCTGTATAGGGGGGGAAGTAGGGGACCCCAAAATCCTGGAGGGGGGAGAGGGGACCTCAAAGTCTTGATTTGGGGAGAGAGGGGACCCCAAAGTCCTGGAGGGGGGAGAGGGGACCCCAAAGTCTTGATTTGGAGGGAGAGGGGACCCCCAAGGCCTTGAGAGGGGGGAGAGGGGACCCTAATGTCCTGTTTAGGGGGGACACAGGGGACCCCAAAATCCTGGAGGGGGGAGAGGGGACCTCAAAGTCTTGATTTGGGGAGAGAGGGGACCCCAAAGTCCTGGAGGGGGGAGAGGGGACCCCAAAGTCTTGATTTGGAGGGAGAGGGGACCCCCAAGGCCTTGAGAGGGGGGAGAGGGGACCCTAATGTCCTGTTTAGGGGGGGACACAGGGGACCCCAAAATCCTGGAGGGGGGAGAGGGGACCTCAAAGTCTTGATTTGGGGAGAGAGGGGACCCCAAAGTCCTGGAGAGGGGGGAGAGGGGACCCTAATGTCCTGTATAGGGGGGACACAGGGGACCCCAAAATCCTGGAGGGGGGAGAGGGGACCCCAAAAGTCTTGATTTGGGGGGAGAGGGGACCCCAAAGTCCTTGAGAGGGGGGGGAGGGGACCCTAATGTCCTGTTCAGGGGGGACACAGGGGACCCCAAAATCCTGGAGGGGGGAGAGGGGACCTCAAAGTCTTGATTTGGGGAGAGAGGGGGGAGGGGACCCCAAAGTCTTGATTTGGGGGGAGAGGGGACCCCAAAGTCCTGGAGAGGGGGGAGAGGGGACTCTAATGTCCTGTTTAGGGGGGACACAGGGGACCCCAAAATCCTGGAAGGGGGAGAGGGGACCTCAAAGTCTTGATTTGGGGAGAGAGGGGACCCCAAAGTCCTGGAGAGGGGGGAGAGGGGACCCTAATGTCCTGTATAGGGGGGACACAGGGGACCCCAAAGTCCTGATCTGGGGGAAAGAGGGGACCCCAAAGTACTTGAGGGGGGCAGGTGACCCCAATGTTCTGATTGGGGGGGGGACAGGGGACCCCAAAGTACTTTGGAAGGGTGGACAGGGGACCCTAATGTCCTGTATAGGGGGGACACAGGGGACCCCAAAGTCCTGATGTGGGGGGGAGAAGGGACCTCAAAATCTGGATTTGGGGGAGAGGGGACCCCAAAGTCCTGGAGTGGGGGGAACACGGGAACCTAAAGTCCTAATAGGGGGAAGTGGGGGAAAAGGATACCCCAAAATCCTGCACGGGGGACAGGGGACCCCAAAGTCCTGTGGGGGAACAAGGAACCCCAAAGTCCTGATTTGGGGGGGCAAGGGGGCCCTAAAGTCCTGTTTAGGGGGGAAATAGGGGTCCCCAAAATTTTGGGGAGGGGACAGGGGACCCCAAAGTCCTGGAGAAGTGGGGGGGGACAGGGGACCCCAAAGTCCTTGTGAAGTAGGGGGACAGGGGACCCCAAAGTCCTGGTGAAGTGGGGGGACAGGGGACCCTGAAGTCTTATTGAGGGGGAACAGGGGACCCCAAAGTCCTGGAGAAGTGGGGGACAGGGGACCCTGAAGTCTTATTGAGGGGTACAGGGGACCCCAAAGTCCTGGAGAAGTGGGGGGACAGGGGACCCTGAAGTCTTATTGAGGGGGAACAGGGGACCCCAAAGTCCTGGAGAAGTGGGGGGACAGGGGACCCTGAAGTCTTATTGAGGGGTACAGGGACCCCAAAGTCCTGGAGAAGTGGGGGGACAGGGGACCCTGAAGTCTTATTGAGGGGGGACAGGGGACCCCAAAGTCCCAGTTTGGGGGGTGCTGGTGTTGGGGGGACCAGACGTCCCAAGGCGGGGGAGGACAGGGGACCCTGTCATCCCTGGAATGGGGGTGACGGGGGTCCCCAATGTCGGGGGGTCAGTAGACGGCCTCGTCCATGTTGTCATCGCTGTCCCCCCCAAAGTCCTCCCCGTTGTCGAAGTAGGAGAGGATGTAATCGGTCTCCTGGGGACACGGGGGGGGACAAAAAGGGGGTTCAGGGGGGTTATTGGGGACCCGGGGGACATGGGGGGACACAGGGTGGGACCAAAGAGGGGTCATGGGGGGCACGGGGGGACATGGGGGACATGAGGAGGGTCATAGGGGGACATTGGGGACATGGGGGGACACGGGGGGGACAAAAAGGGGGGTGATGGGGGAGAAAAAGGGGGACACAGGGGACAAAGGGGGGGTGATGGGGGTCACAGGGAGGACATTGGGGACATGGGGGGGACAAAAGGGGGGTCATGGGGGGCACAGGGGGGACATTGGAGACATGGGGGGACAAAAGGGGGGTCATGGGGGTACAGGGGGACATGAAGGGACATGGGGGGGACAAAAAGGGGGGTGATGGGGGAGAAAAAGGGGGACACAGGGGACAAAGTGGGGGTGATGGGGGGCACAGGGGGACATTGGGGACATGGGGGGACATGGGGGGGACAAAAGGGGGGTCATGTAGGTTATTGGGGACCCGGAGGACATGGGGGGACACAGGGTGGGACCAAAGGGGGGTCATGGGGGGCACAGGGGGACATGGGGGGGACAAAAAGGGGGGCGATGGGGGAGAAAAAGGGGGACACAGGGGACAAAGGGGGGGTGATGGAGGTCACAGGGGGTTATTGGGGACATGGGGGGGACAAAAGGGGGGGGACAAAAAGGGGGGACAAAAAGGGGTGTCCTGGGGGTTATTGGGGACACAGGGGGACGGGATAAAAGGGGGGGTCATGGGGGGGACAGGGGGGAAACGAAGGGGGGGGGGGACACACAAAAAGGGGGTGATGGGGGGCACAGGGGTTCATTGGGGCTATGGGGGGACACGGGGGGGGGGGGGAAGGGGGACAAAAAGGGGGGGGGTGAGGGGACAGCCCCCCCCAAACCTCTTCGTGCTCCTCCTCGTCGTACTCCTCGTCCTCCTCTTCCTTCCCCTCCTCTTCCTCCTGCTTCTCCTCTTCCTCCTCCGACGTCACCTCTTCCTCCTTCTTCTCCAGGCTCTGGGGAAAAGGGGGGGGGGGTTCATGGAAGAGGGGGACCCCAAAACCCAAGTGGGGGACCCCAAAATCCACAGGGGTCGGGGAGCAAAGAGCCTTCGGCCTCGTTACCTCCAGCTTCTCGATGGCCTCGTCCTTGTCCCGAGCCGATCGGGGGGGGCAAGGAGGGAGGGGGGCGGCACCTGGGGGGGAAAAGGGGGGGGAAATAGGGGGAAATGGGGGGGAAAGGGGGGGAAATGGGGGGGAAAGGGGGGGAAATGGGGAGAAATGGGGGGGAATGGGGGGGGAATGGGGGAAAAGGGGGGAAATGGGGGGGAAACGGGGGAAATGGGGGGGGAATGGGGGGAAATGGGGGGAAAGGGGGAAATGGGGGGGGAATGGGGGAAATGGGGGGGAAACGGGGGAAACGGGGGGGAATGGGGGGAAACGGGGGGGGAATGGGGGGGAAATGGGGGGAATGGGGGGAAACGGGGGGAAATGGGGGGGAAATGGGGGGGAAACGGGGGGGAAATGGGGGGGAAATGGGGGGGATGGGGGGGGAATGGGGGAAACGGGGGGAAACAGGGGGGAAATGGGGGAAATGGGGGGAATGGGGGGAAATGGGGGGGAATGGGGGGAAATGGGGGGGAAACGGGGGAAATGGGGGGAAACGGGGGGGAAACAGGGGGGAAAAGGGGGGGAAAAGGGGGGGAAAAGGGGGGGAAATGGGGGAAATGGGGGGAAATGGGGGGGAAATGGGGGAAACGGGGGAAACGGGGGGAAACGGGGGGAAATGGGGGGGAAATGGGGGGGAAATGGGGGGAAATGGGGGGGAAATGGGGGGGAAATGGGGGGGAAATGGGGGGAAATGGGGGGGAAATGGGGGGAACCGGGGGGAAATGGGGAGACAGGAAAAAGGGGGGAGAGGAAGGAAAAGGGGGGGAGACAAAAGGGAGGAGGGGATTCCGGGGGGGTCACTCACGGCTCTTGCGCAGGCGCCGCACACGGATCTTCAGCTCCCGCGGGAGCCGCCGCCAGTCTGGGGGGGGGAGGGGGGGGAGAGTCGGGGGGCAGAGCAGGGGGGTCAGGGTCCCCCCCATGTCCCCCTAGGCACCCCCCTCGCCCCCCAAAACCTCCTCCCCGGCCCCCCCAAACCCCACCTGGGCTCCAGTCGATGGCTCCGTCCATGGGGCTGCAGAGCTCTCCGTCCATGGGGCTGCAGAGCTGGTACCGATCTGAGTAGCGCTCGATGTCTGGGGGCACGGGGGGGGGACAGTGGGGGCAAGAGTGGGGTTGGGGGTCCCATGGGGCTCTGGGGGGGGCAAGAGTGGGGTTGGGGGGTCCCATGGGGCTTTGGGGGGGGGGCAAGAGTGGGGTTGGGGGTCCCATGGGGCTATTGGGGGGGGGCAAGAGTGGGGTTGGGGGTCCCATGGGGCTCTGGGGGGGGGCAAGAGTGGGGTTGGGGGTCCCATGGGGCTTTGGGGGGGGGCAAGAGTGGGGTTGGGGGTCCCATGGGGCTCTGGGGGGGGCAAGAGTGGGGTTGGGGGTCCCATGGGGGCTTTGGGGGGGGGCAAGAGTGGGGTTGGGGGTCCCATGGGGCTCTGGGGGGGGCAAGAGTGGGGTTGGGGGTCCCATGGGGCTCTGGGGGGGGCAAGAGTGGGGTTGGGGGTCCCATGGGGCTATTGGGGGGGGGCAAGAGTGGGGTTGGGGGTCCCATGGGGCTCTGGGGGGGGCAAGAGTGGGGTTGGGGGTCCCATGGGGCTTTGGGGGGGGGCAAGAGTGGGGTTGGGGGTCCCATGGGGCTCTGGGGGGGGGCAAGAGTGGGGTTGGGGGTCCCATGGGGCTCTGGGGGGGGCAAGAGTGGGTTGGGGGTCCCATGGGGCTATTGGGGGGGGCAAGAGTGGGGTTGGGGGGTCCCATGGGGCTATTGGGGGGGGCAAGAGTGGGGTTGGGGGTCCCATGGGGCTCTGGGGGGGGCAAGAGTGGGGTTGGGGGTCCCATGGGGCTCTGGGGGGGGCAAGAGTGGGGTTGGGGGGTCCCATGGGGCTTTGGGGGGGGGCAAGAGTGGGGTTGGGGGTCCCATGGGGCTTTGGGGGGGGCAAGAGTGGGGTTGGGGGTCCCATGGGGCTTTGGGGGGGGGGCAAGAGTGGGGTTGGGGGTCCCATGGGGCTCTGGGGGGGGCAAGAGTGGGGTTGGGGGGTCCCATGGGGCTTTGGGGGGGGGCAAGAGTGGGGTTTGGGGGGTCCCATGGGGCTTTGGGGGGGGGCAAGAGTGGGGTTGGGGGTCCCATGGGGCTCTGGGGGGGGCAAGAGTGGGGTTGGGGGTCCCATGGGGCTCTGGGGGGGGGGCAAGAGTGGGGTTGGGGGTCCCATGGGGCTCTGGGGGGGGCAAGAGTGGGGGTTGGGGGTCCCATGGGGCTATTGGGGGGGGCAAGAGTGGGGTTGGGGGTCCCATGGGGCTATTGGGGGGGGCAAGAGTGGAGTTGGGGGTCCCATGGGGCTCTGGGGGGTGCATCTGACTCATGGGTCTATGGGGTAGGGGGGGTCCCAGCAGTGATCTATGGGGCAGAAGAGGGGGATCTATGGGGCAGAAGAGGGGGATCTATGGGGCAGAAGAGGGGGATCTATGGGGCAGGAGATGATCTATGGGGCAGAAGAGGGGATCTATGGGGCAGGGGAGCAATCTATGGGGCAGGAGGGGATCTATGGGGCAGGGAGGGATCTATGGAGCAAGGAGGGGATCTATGGGGCAGGGGAGCAATCTATAGGGCAGAAGGGGGGATCTATGGGGCAGGGGAGCAATCTATAGGGCAGAAGGGGGGATCTATGGGGCAGAAGGGGGGATCTATGGGGCAGAAGGGGGGGATCTTTGGGGCAGAAGGGGGGGATCTATGGGGCAGGATCTATGGGGCAGGAGGGAGGATCTATGGGGCAGGAGAGCATCTATGGGGCAGAAGGGGGGGATCTATGGGGCAGGGAGGGATCTATGGGGCAGGGAGGGGATCTATGGGGCAGAAAAGGGGGGATCTATGGGGCAGGGGGGATCTATTGGGCAGGGGAGCAATCTATAGGGCAGAAGAGGGGGATCTATGGGGCAGGGAGGGGATCTATGAGGCAGGATGGGATCTATGGGGCAGAGGGGGATCTATGGGGCAGAAGAGGGGGATCTATGGGGCAGGGGGGGATCTATGGGGTAGGGAGGGATCTATGGGGCAGAAGGAGGAGATCTATGGGGCAGAAGGAGGAGATCTATGGGGCAGAAGGGGGGATCTATGGGGCAGAGGGGGATCTATGGGGCAGAAGAGGGGGATCTATGGGGCAGAAGAGGGGGATCTATGGGGCAGAAGGGGGGATCTATGGGGCAAAAGAGGGGGATCTATGGGGCAGAAGAGGGGGATCTATGGGGCAGAAGGGGGGATCTATGGGGCAGAAGGGGGGATCTATGGGGCAGAAGGGGGGATCTATGGAGCAGAGAGAGGATCTATGGGGCAGAAGGAGAGATCTATGGGGCAGAAGGTGGAATCTATGGAGCGGGGGGGGATCTATGGAGCAGAGAGGGGATCTATGGGGCAGAGGGGGATCTATGGGGCAGGGGAGCATCTATGAGGCAGAAGAGGGGGATCTATGGGGCAGAGGGGGATCTATGGGGCAGAAGAGGAGGATCTATGGGGCAGAAGAGGGGGATCTATGGGGCAGAAGAGGGGGATCTATGGGGCAGAGGGGGATCTATGGGGCAGAAGAGGGGGATCTATGGGGCAGAAGAGGGGGATCTATGGAGTGGGGGAGGATCTATGGGGCAGGAGGGGGGGATCTATGGGGCAGAAGGGGGGATCTATGGGGCAGGAGGGGGGGGATCTATGGGGCAGAAGGGGGGATCTATGAGGCAGGAGGGGGGGATCTATGGGGCAGGAGGGGGGGATCTATGGGGCAGGATCTATGGGGCAGCCCCTACCCCTGCGCGGCGCCCCGGGTTTGATGAAGTAGGGGAGGCTCCTCATGGCCCCGCGCAGCTCCTGCTTCAGTGCCAGCACGTAGCCCCCCTCCTCGCCCCCTGGAAGCCCCAGCGCTCGCTGCTCCAGCGGCTGCACACGCGTGTGCCAGAGTCGGTGACGGGGACACGCGTGTGCGAGGGTCAGGGCTCGGGGACACGCGTGTGCGAGGGTCAGGGCTTGGGGACACGCGTGTGCGGGGGTTAGAGCTCAGGGACACGCGTGTGCGGGGGTCAGGGCTCAGGGACATGCGTGCGTGGGGGTGAGAGCTCAGGGACACGCGTGTGCGGGGGTGAGAGCCCAGGGACACGCGTGTGCGGGGGTGAGAGCCCAGGGACACGCGTGTGCGGGGGTTAGAGCTCAGGGACATGCGTGTGCGAGGGTTATAGCTCAGGGACACGCGTGTGCGGGGGTTAGAGCCCAGGGACACGCGTGTGCGGGGGTCAGGGCTCAGGGACATGTGTGTGCGGGGGTGAGAGCTCAGGGACACGCGTGTGCGGGGGGTGAGAGCTCAGGGACACACGTGTGCGGGGGTCAGGGCTCAGGGACACGCGTGTGCGGGGGTGAGAGCTCAGGGACACGCGTGTGCGGGGGTGAGAGCTCAGGGACACGCGTGTGCGAGGGTTGGTGACGGGGACACGTGTGCAACGGTTAGTGACAGGGACACACGTGTGCAAGGACGAGGGACAGGGAAACGTGCGAGAGGGTGACAGGGACACACGTGCACAAGGGTTAGAGCTCAGGGACACGCGTGTGCAAGGGCTGGTGACGGGGACACGCGTGGGTGAGGGTCAGGGCTTGGGGACACACGCGTGGGCAAGGGTTACACACACACGTGCAGCGAGCGTGTCAGGGCTCAGCCGGGGGGGGGGGTCACACGTGCAGCGAGCGTGTCAGGGCTCAGCTAGGGGGGGTCACACGTGCAGCGAGCGTGTCAGGGCTCAGCGGGGGGGGGGGGTCACACGTGCAGCGAGCGTGTCAGGGCTCAGCTGGGGGGGGTCACACGTGCAGCGAGTGTGTCAGGGCTCAGCCGGGGGGGGTCACACGTGCCCCCCGCAGCCAGGACTCACCGGGAAGAGCGGGGAGGGCTGCAGCGTGGTGGGGGGCAGCGCGTCCCCCTTGCCGATCCCAACCGCCTCCACGTTGAACGTCATCTGCCCGCGGCCCCGGCCCCGGGAGGCCATGGCGGGGGCTGTCGGGGAGGGGGGGGACACAGGGACACGGTGAGGGGATAAGGGGGGGACAAGAAATTAGGGGGGACTCTGGGTTGGGCCGGGGGGACATAGGTGGGTGGTGGGAATCTATGGGGTGGGGGAACAAATAGTTGGGGGACTTAAATGGATGGGGGACAGAAGTGGGGGGGACACAAATCGGGGGTGCACAAAGGGGATGGGGGGGATATAAATGGGGGGGAGGCAAATCGGGGGTGCACAAAGGGGAAGGGGGGATATAAATGGGGGGGATGAGGGGCTGAGGGGGACATGGGGATGGGGGGGGACACAAAAGGGGTGGGGGGGACACCCAGGGGGTGGGACACGAGGGGATGGGGGGGGGGGGCGTAGAAGGGGATCAGGGGGGGACAGGGGGATGGGGGGACACTAGGGGGTGGGAGGAGACGATATGGGGTGGAGGGGTGACAAGGGGGTTAGGGGGTGACAAGGGGAAGCGGGGGACACAAAGGGGGTCGGGGGAACACAGGGGTTTGGGGGGGGGGGACACGAGTTGGAGGGAACACAAATGGGATGGGGGGGCACGGGGGGGGGGGGGAGACACGAGGGAGAGGGGGCAGGTGGGGCCGGGGGTGGCACATGGGGGGGGACACATGGGGGGACAGGGCGCAGGCCCCCCCCCCCGGCACTCACAGGCCCCCCCCGGCTCTCACAGGCCCCCCCCCGGCACTCACAGGCTCCCCCCCGGCACTCACAGGCCCCCTCCGGCTCTCACAGGCCCCCTCCGGCTCTCACAGGCCCCCCCCCCCCAGCACTCACAGGCCCCCCCCGGCTCTCACAGGCTCCCCCCCGGCACTCACAGGCCCCCTCCGGCTCTCACAGGCCCCCTCCGGCTCTCACAGGCCCCCTCCGGCTCTCACAGGCCCCCCCCCCCCAGCACTCACAGGCCCCCCCGGCTCTCACAGGCCCCCCCGGCACTCACAGGCCCCCTCCGGCTCTCACAGGCCCCCCCAGCACTCACAGGCCCCCTCCGGCTCTCACAGGCCCCCCCCCCCCAGCACTCACAGGCCCCCCCGGCTCTCACAGGCTCCCCCCCGGCACTCACAGGCCCCCTCCGGCTCTCACAGGCCCCCTCCGGCTCTCACAGGCCCCCCTCCGGCTCTCACAGGCCCCCTCCGGCTCTCACAGGCCCCCCCAGCACTCACAGGCCCCCCCCGGCTCTCACAGGCTCCCCCCCGGCACTCACAGGCCCCCTCCGGCTCTCACAGGCCCCCCCGGCTCTCACAGGCCCCCCCCAGCACTCACAGGCCCCCCCCCCCCAGCACTCACAGGCCCCCCCCCCCCAGCACTCACAGGCCCCCCCCCCCGGCACTCACAGGCCCCCCCGGCACTCACAGGCCCCCCCGGCTCTCACAGGCCCCCCCGGCTCTCACAGGCCCCCCCAGCACTCACAGGCCCCCCCCCAGCACTCACAGGCCCCCCCCCAGCACTCACAGGCCCCCCCCCAGCACTCACGGGCCCCCCCCCCGGCTCTCACAGGCCCCCTCGGCTCTCACAGGCCCCCTCGGCTCTCACAGGCCCCCCCGGCACTCACAGGCCCCCCCGGCACTCACAGGCCCCCTCAGCACTCACAGGCCCCCCCGGCTCTCACAGGCCCCCTCAGCACTCACAGGCCCCCCCCCCCCGGGGCTCTCACCGCGCAGGCGCAGCCGCTCCGTGGGCCCGGCGGGAAAGGGGCGGGGCCAAGAAGGAAGCGCGCGCTGATTGGCTGGGGCGGAGCCAATGGCGAGAGGAGGGCGGGGCTAATGGAGAGGGAAAGCCAATCGAAGGCGGGGAGGCGGGGCCACGAGGGCAGAGTACCCAATGGGAGATGGGAGAGGGCGGGGCCAAGAGGAGACGGGAGCCAATTAGAGGGAAGGCGGGGCCAATCGGGGCAGAGGGGGCGTGGCCAAGGGTTTGTGGGAGGGAAAGGGTGAATGAAAGAACGAGTGACTGATGAGTGAATGAAGAACGGAGCCGGGGGGCGGAGTGTATGCGGGGAGGGATCGGGGGGGACAGGGGCTTCCACCCCACAGCCCCCAGACCCACTGCCCCCAGACCCACTGCCCCACAGCCCCCAGACCCACTGCCCCACAGACCCCAGACCCACAGCCCCACAGCCCCCAGACCCACTGCCCCACAGACCCACAGCCCCACAGCCCCCAGACCCACTGCCCCACAGACCCCAGACCCACTGCCCCACAGACCCCAGACCCACTGCCCCACAGACCCCAGACCCACAGCCCCTAGACCCACTGCCCCACAGACCCCAGACCCACAGCCCCACAGACCCCAGACCCACAGCCCCTAGACCCACTGCCCCACAGCCCCACTGCCCCCAGACCCACTGCCCCACAGCCCCACAGACCCCAGACCCACTGCCCCCAGACCCACTGCCCCACAGACCCCAGACCCACAGCCCCACAGACCCCAGACCCACTGCCCCACAGACCCCAGACCCACTGCCCCACAGCCCCTAGACCCACAGACCCCAGACCCACAGCCCCACTGCCCCCAGCCCCACTGCCCCACAGCCCCCAGACCCACAGCCCCTAGATCCACTGCCCCATGGCCCCCAGACCTACAGCCCCACAGCCCCACTGCCCAACAGCCCCACTGCCCCATAGCCCCCAGACCTACAGCCCCTAGATTCACTGCCCCATGGCCCCCAGCCCCACTGCCCCATAGCCCCCAGACCCACTGCCCCACAGCCCCATAGCCCCCAGACCCACTACCTCATAGCCCCCAGCCCCACTGCCCCTAGATCCACTGCCCCATGGCCCCCAGCCCTACAGCCCCTAGATCCACTGCCCCATAGCCCCCAGCCCCACTGCCCCATGGCCCCCAGCCCCACTACCCCATAGCCCCCAGACCCACTGCCCCTAGATCCACTGCCCCATGGCCCCCAGACCCACTGTTCCTCAGCCCCCAGACCCACAGCCCCCAGACCTACTGCCCCATAGCCCCCAGACCCACAGCCCCCAGACCTACTGCCCCATAGCCCCCAGACCCACAGCCCCCAGACCCACAGCCCCATAGCCCCCAGACCCACAGCCCCCAGACCCACTGCCCCATAGCCCCCAGACCCACAGCCCCCAGACCCACTGCCCCATAGCCCCCAGCCTCGCTGTGTTGTGACCCCCAGCCCCTCAGCCCCCAGCCCCACTGCTCCAGCCCCACAGCATCTCCCTCCCTCCCTTGCAGCATCTCTCGCAGCGGGTGCTTCTCTGGCTGCACCGGGTGATTCATCCCAGTCCAACCCCCCCCCCTCCCCGAAAATAGCGCTGCGGGGGGGGGGGGCAGGATCCCCCCGGATAAGCTCGGCCGCCTCCCCCCAACCCCAGCGGGATGGGGGCCCGGGGGCCGTGTCCCCCAACACCCCCATCCCAGGGGCGAAGGGGCCCAGGACCCATCTCTGCTGGGTACCGCGCTCCGGTTGCCATGGTAACGGAGGAAGGGATGAAGGGATGGGGGAGAGAAAAGGGAGGGATGGGGGGGTCCTCGCTCTGGGCTCGCTGGTGGAATTGGGGGGGCTGGTGGACTGGGTAAACTGGGGGAGTGTTGGGGGGGGGGGTCTCCCCTATTTCCCCCGGCTGGTCAGAGAGCGGGGGGAGCTGCGGTTGCCATGGGAACCGTGCGGGGATGCAGGAGGGGATGGGGGGAAAGGAGGTGTGGGGGGGCCGGGGGGGATTGGGGTGCAGGAGGGGCTGCCGGATGGAACTGGGGTGCAGGAGGGGGTGAGGAGAAGGTGGGGGCAAGGGGGGGATTGGGGTGCAGGAGGGGATGCCAGAGGAGATGGAGGGCAGGGGAA
Source organism: Clamator glandarius (assembly GCA_033459285.1). NCBI lineage: Eukaryota > Metazoa > Chordata > Aves > Cuculiformes > Cuculidae > Clamator > Clamator glandarius. The sequence continues at coordinate 2,748 of JAUNZM010002077.1, read as the reverse complement.
GGGGTACAGGGGGGAATTGGGGGGCAGGAGGGGATGGGGGGCAGGAGAAGGAGTGCAGGATGGGGATGGGGGGCAAGGTAGGGGGTGCAGGGAGGGTTTTGGGGGGCAGGAGGGGATGAGGGGCAGGAGAAGGAGTGCAGGATGGAGATGAGGGGCAAGGTAGGGGGTGCAGGGGGGAATTGGGGGGCAGGATGGGGATGCCAGAGGGGGTGCAGGAGGGAAGTGGGGTGCAGGATGGGGATGGGGGGCAGGAGAAGGAGTGCAGGATGGAATTGGAGTGCAGGATGGGGATGGGGGGGCAAGGTAAGGGGTGCAGGGGGGGATTGGGGTGCAGGAGGGGATGGGGGGGCAGGAGAGGGGGGTACTGGGGAGGATTGGGGGGCAGGAGAGGATGCCAGACGGGGTGCAGGATGGAACTGGGGTGTAGGATGGGGGGGCACGGGGGGGGTGCAGGGGAGAATTGGGGGGCAAGAGGGGCTGGGGGGCTGGGAAGGGGGGGATTGGGGGTGCAGGGGAGGGGGTGCAGGATGGAATTGGGGGGCAGGAGGGGCTGGGGGGCTGGGAGGGGGGGGATTGGGGGGCAGGGGAGGGGGGTGCAGGATGGAATTGGGGGGCAGGAGGGGCTGGGGGGCTGGGAGGGGGAGATTGGGGTGCAGGGGAGGGGGTGCAGGATGGAATTGGGGGGCAGGAGGGGCTGGGGGGCTGATTGGGGTGCAGGGGAGAGGGTGCAGTATGGAATTGGGGTGCAGGAGGGGCTGGGGGGGCTGGGAAGGGGGGGATTGGGGTGCAGGGGAGGGGGTGCAGGATGGAATTGGGGGGCAGGAGGGGCTGGGGGGGCTGGGAGGGGGGGATTGGGGTGCAGGGGAGGGGGTGCAGGATGGAAATGGGGGGCAGGAGGTGCTGAGGGGCTGGGAGGGGGGGATTGGGGTGCAGGGGAGGGGGTGCAGGATGGAATTGGGGGGCAGGAGGGGCTGGGGGGGCTGGGAGGGGGGGATTGGGGTGCAGGGGAGGGGGTGCAGGATGGAATTGGGGGGGAGGGGGGGATTGGGGTGCAGGGGAGGGGGTGCAGGATAGAATTGGGGGGCAGGAGGGGCTGGGGGCCTGGGAGGGGGGATTGGGGTGCAGGGGAGGGGGTGCAGGATGGAAATGGGGGGCAGGAGGGGCTGAGGGGCTGGGAGGGGGGGATTGGGGTGCAGGGGAGGGGGTGCAGGATGGAATTGGGGGGGCAGGAGGGGCTGGGGGGCTGATTGGGGTGCAGGGGAGGGGGGTGCAGTATGGAATTGGGGTGCAGGAGGGGCTGGGTTTAATCTGCCTGGAAATGTGTCATTCTCATTCCTGAGCTGATGCACATTGCTGGGACAACAGTACTGAGGGTTTTTTTTTATTCAGCAGGCTGCTTTGGCTATTGATGACATTAAGAGGTTAAGGATGAGGCAGCAGGTACATTGCTGGAGAAATTTGTTTCTCTAAGTGATTGCTCTCTGTGACAAGATGTGCTCTACTTTGCTCATTGCTAAAAGGTATTAGGCATCTACACATCTCTTGCAGCCCATAGTAGCTTAGCAAAACTCGGTTGCAAAGATGTTTCAATTGCTGTCTTCCTTTGTTCCAGTGCAGATAATAATAATATACCAGGTTTCCTTATGGCACACCAGAATCCTTGCTTTCACTGATAATTTTCTTTTTAATAGAAGAATGTTCCCTAATATAGACAAAAAGTGCTTTCCTTCTATTTCAGCCTGATGCATGTGCCCTAGTCTTAAGAAAAATTGCTTTCAATCATGAGCTGACTTCCCAGTAAAGTCTTTCTCATGGACCCAGAGCCTTTGGAAAGCAGGCAGTGTCAAGGATGTGAATTTTTATGTGAATCACTCGCTCTGATTTCAAGTTATTATTAAGCCTTGCCAGTGAAAATGCAAACAAAACCATGTCTCTAGGGGATGGAGAATACACATTGCTGCACATTGTAATCAGCCTCTCTTGAAGATACATTTAATATCTTGTGTATTTTTTTAATTGAATGCATTATTCATGTAACAAGATTCACAGAGAGAAGTAGCTGAATTGTAATTTCTGGGAAGATTCTCCTTCCAAGAGATGGCATTTTCATTATTTAAATCATTGCAGTAGGTCTTGCCTGCCTGAGGGAGGCATGAAGGGAAGGGAACAGACTGTAGATGGGGCATTGAACCAGTTAGTTATTGTCTCTGAAGGAAAATAAAACAACCCACCCAGTAATTTAAGCCCTTTTTGGGTCATCGTGTAGCCATTTGTGACATCGTTACACTTTGTAGGGCTTTTTCCCTCTGTGTTATGAGCACTTAAGCAAATAGTAATCAAATAACACTCAGTGGAAAAGTTTCCTCTCTTATAAAAATACTGCTTGAAGCTGCTTTCCCTGCTGCTGTTTCCTAGAGAGTGCTCCCTTGGCTCTCTGTTGAGTTCATCTGCCCAGCCATGTGACAGGACATTTTTTTTCATTTCAGGGCCTACAATAAAAGTTCCACGTGTTTATATTGCAGTTCACTCCTATTTACATAACCTTTTGTAAACCACTGTACTTAACACAGCCTCTGTTATATTTAAGGCTTCACTCCACTACTGATCCCACTGAGATCAGTATGGCTGTTCAGAGATAACAAAACTCAAGTTAACACCAGTAGAGTTTAAGCTTGACTTAATGATATTACAGTGGTATAGACTGTAATTGCATAAGTTACATCATGCATCTCTTGCAGCACAGTTGAT